>JAXIVJ010001290.1:2500-144356 GCA_036785665.1 Chirona hameri | reverse complement strand
GTGTATATGTGTATGTGTATATGTGTATGTGTATATGTGTATGTGTATATGTGTATGTGTATATGTGTATGTGTATATGTGTATGTGTATATGTGTATGTGTATATGTGTATGTGTATATGTGTATGTGTATATGTGTATGTGTATATGTGTATGTGTATATGTGTATGTGTATATGTGTATGTGTATATGTGTATGTGTATATGTGTATGTGTATATGTGTATGTGTATATGTGTATGTGTATATGTGTATGTGTATATGTGTATGTGTATATGTGTATGTGTATATGTGTATGTGTATATGTGTATGTGTATATGTGTATGTGTATATGTGTATGTGTATATGTGTATGTGTATATGTGTATGTGTATATGTGTATGTGTATATGTGTATGTGTATATGTGTATTTGTATATGTGTATGTGTATATGTGTATGTGTATATGTGTATGTGTATATGTGTATGTGTATATGTGTATGTGTATATGTGTATGTGTATATGTGTATGTGTATATGTGTATGTGTATATGTGTATGTGTATATGTGTATGTGTGTATGTGTATATGTGTATGTGTATATGTGTATGTGTATATGTGTATGTGTATATGTGTATGTGTATATGTGTATGTGTATATGTGTATGTGTATATGTGTATGTGTATATGTGTATGTGTATATGTGTATGTGTATATGTGTATGTGTATATGTGTATGTGTATATGTGTATGTGTATATGTGTATGTGTATATGTGTATGTGTATATGTGTATGTGTATATGTGTATATGTGTATGTGTATATGTGTATGTGTATATGTGTATGTGTATATGTGTATGTGTATATGTGTATGTGTATATGTGTATGTGTATATGTGTATGTGTATATGTGTATGTGTATATGTGTATGTGTATATGTGTATGTGTATATGTGTATGTGTATATGTGTATGTGTATATGTGTATGTGTATATGTGTATGTGTATATGTGTATGTGTATATGTGTATGTGTATATGTGTATGTGTATATGTGTATGTGTATATGTGTATGTGTATATGTGTATGTGTATATGTGTATGTGTATATGTGTATGTGTATATGTGTATGTGTATATGTGTATGTGTATATGTGTATGTGTATATGTGTATGTGTATATGTGTATGTGTATATGTGTATGTGTATATGTGTATGTGTATATGTGTATGTGTATATGTGTATGTGTATATGTGTATGTGTATATGTGTATGTGTATATGTGTATGTGTATATGTGTATGTGTATATGTGTATGTGTATATGTGTATGTGTATATGTGTATGTGTATATGTGTATGTGTATATGTGTATGTGTATATGTGTATGTGTATATGTGTATGTGTATATGTGTATGTGTATATGTGTATGTGTATATGTGTATGTGTATATGTGTATGTGTATATGTGTATGTGTATATGTGTATGTGTATATGTGTATGTGTATATGTGTATGTGTATATGTGTATGTGTATATGTGTATGTGTATATGTGTATGTGTATATGTGTATGTGTATATGTGTATGTGTATATGTGTATGTGTATATGTGTATGTGTATATGTGTATGTGTATATGTGTATGTGTATATGTGTATGTGTATATGTGTATGTGTATATGTGTATGTGTATATGTGTATGTGTATATGTGTATGTGTATATGTGTATGTGTATATGTGTATGTGTATATGTGTATGTGTATATGTGTATGTGTATATGTGTATGTGTATATGTGTATGTGTATATGTGTATGTGTATATGTGTATGTGTATATGTGTATGTGTATATGTGTATGTGTATATGTGTATGTGTATATGTGTATGTGTATATGTGTATGTGTATATGTGTATGTGTATATGTGTATGTGTATATGTGTATGTGTATATGTGTATGTGTATATGTGTATGTGTATATGTGTATGTGTATATGTGTATGTGTATATGTGTATGTGTATATGTGTATGTGTATATGTGTATGTGTATATGTGTATGTGTATATGTGTATGTGTATATGTGTATGTGTATATGTGTATGTGTATATGTGTATGTGTATATGTGTATGTGTATATGTGTATGTGTATATGTGTATGTGTATATGTGTATGTGTATATGTGTATGTGTATATGTGTATGTGTATATGTGTATGTGTATATGTGTATGTGTATATGTGTATGTGTATATGTGTATGTGTATATGTGTATGTGTATATGTGTATGTGTATATGTGTATGTGTATATGTGTATGTGTATATGTGTATGTGTATATGTGTATGTGTATATGTGTATGTGTATATGTGTATGTGTATATGTGTATGTGTATATGTGTATGTGTATATGTGTATGTGTATATGTGTATGTGTATATGTGTATGTGTATATGTGTATGTGTATATGTGTATGTGTATATGTGTATGTGTATATGTGTATGTGTATATGTGTATGTGTATATGTGTATGTGTATATGTGTATGTGTATATGTGTATGTGTATATGTGTATGTGTATATGTGTATGTGTATATGTGTATGTGTATATGTGTATGTGTATATGTGTATGTGTATATGTGTATGTGTATATGTGTATGTGTATATGTGTATGTGTATATGTGTATGTGTATATGTGTATGTGTATATGTGTATGTGTATATGTGTATGTGTATATGTGTATGTGTATATGTGTATGTGTATATGTGTATGTGTATATGTGTATGTGTATATGTGTATGTGTATATGTGTATGTGTATATGTGTATGTGTATATGTGTATGTGTATATGTGTATGTGTATATGTGTATGTGTATATGTGTATGTGTATATGTGTATGTGTATATGTGTATGTGTATATGTGTATGTGTATATGTGTATGTGTATATGTGTATGTGTATATGTGTATGTGTATATGTGTATGTGTATATGTGTATGTGTATATGTGTATGTGTATATGTGTATGTGTATATGTGTATGTGTATATGTGTATGTGTATATGTGTATGTGTATATGTGTATGTGTATATGTGTATGTGTATATGTGTATGTGTATATGTGTATGTGTATATGTGTATGTGTATATGTGTATGTGTATATGTGTATGTGTATATGTGTATGTGTATATGTGTATGTGTATATGTGTATGTGTATATGTGTATGTGTATATGTGTATGTGTATGTGTATATGTGTATGTGTATATGTGTATGTGTATATGTGTATGTGTATATGTGTATGTGTATATGTGTATGTGTATATGTGTATGTGTATATGTGTATGTGTATATGTGTATGTGTATATGTGTATGTGTATATGTGTATGTGTATATGTGTATGTGTATATGTGTATGTGTATATGTGTATGTGTATATGTGTATGTGTATATGTGTATGTGTATATGTGTATGTGTATATGTGTATGTGTATATGTGTATGTGTATATGTGTATGTGTATATGTGTATGTGTATATGTGTATGTGTATATGTGTATGTGTATATGTGTATGTGTATATGTGTATGTGTATATGTGTATGTGTATATGTGTATGTGTATATGTGTATGTGTATATGTGTATGTGTATATGTGTATGTGTATATGTGTATGTGTATATGTGTATGTGTATATGTGTATGTGTATATGTGTATGTGTATATGTGTATGTGTATATGTGTATGTGTATATGTGCATGTGTATATGTGTATGTGTATATGTGTATGTGTATATGTGTATGTGTATATGTGTATGTGTATATGTGTATGTGTATATGTGTATGTGTATATGTGTATGTGTATATGTGTATGTGTATATGTGTATGTGTATATGTGTATGTGTATATGTGTATGTGTATATGTGTATGTGTATATGTGTATGTGTATATGTGTATGTGTATATGTGTATGTGTATATGTGTATGTGTATATGTGTATGTGTATATGTGTGTGTATATGTGTATGCGTGTATGTGTGTGTATGTACTATGTATGTTGTATGTATATATGTATGTATGTGTGTATGAGTATGTGTATATGTGTATGTGTATATGTGTCTGTGTATGTGTATATGTGTATGTGTATATGTGTATGTGTATATGTGTATATGTATATGTGTATGTGTATATGTGTATATGTGTATATGTGTATGTGTGTATGTGTATATGTGTATGTGTATATGTGTATTTGTGTATGTGTATGTGTATATGTGTATGTGTATATGTGTATGTGTATATGTGTATGTGTATATGTGTATGTGTATATGTGTATGTGTATGTGTATGTGTATATGTGTATGTGTATATGTGTATGTGTATATGTGTATGTGTATATGAGAATGTGTATATGTGTATGTGTATATGTGTATGTGTATATGTGTATGTGTATATGTGTATGTGTATATGTGTATGTGTATATTGTGCATGTGTATATGTGTACCCATTCAATGGTGCTGGCTTCACGAACCCTACTCGGCAACAAGCTTCGCTTAGCGAGTGGGGTTCACGAAGAACCAGCAAGAAATGCTCGAAAATTGACCAGACTTTGTCCTACGCCCTGTATGACTGATATCCCCTTTATAACAGCGTGAATGAATATGGAATCCTTGGGCGTAGTTGGGGGGCAGTTATTTGCTGTTTTCAGCAATGACTACTTTCCGCCTTCTTTTATATCACCACATCAACACCCAAACTACCTCTCCTCATATGATTTTTTATGTTTGTTTCCATTTCTTAGCTGGGAGTGCCGCGACATTTTCTCTTTTGTTCTCTGATGTTAATGAAAGGTGTCGTGCGTCGTTGGGATCGAGGGTGGGGGCACTCCTGGTCACCTATTAATGGGTGGCGGCTAGAAAAAAAGAGAGAACAAAAGAGTGCTCAGATTGGCATGAGTCTTGCGAGTTGCGACACGTCTCTGAGCCGGCTCCCGGCGGCGGCCGCCTCCCGCCATGCGTCTACGTCACGACACCCCAAGCAGCGGCGACCGTTACACCTCTCCCAGTGGTGAACGAACTCCTGCAATACGCCCGGCTGAGGTGTCAATCGACACACCCCGCATGAGTATAGCGACACCTCGACACCCCATGCAGCGGTGACGTTACGCCTTTCACAATGGTAAACGAACTCCCGCAATACGCCCGGCTGAGGCGTCAATCGACACCCCACGCATGACTATTGCGACACCTCGACACCCCATGCAGCGGTTATCAAGGGTGTTCCGTTAAACCTTTACACCCCATGCAGCGGTGATCACGGTTGTTCCGGTACACCTCCCTGAGTGCTAAACAAAACACCTTCCAGGCGACGTATTTTAGGTTGTGTGGGCATCACACGGGCTAGGGGTGTTGACACCCTGCGCAGGTGTTGATTTTTTGTGAGTGTGGGGCTTCCTGGACTAGGGACGGTCGCGCTTCTTGTCGTTCTTCAATGTCGACACCCTAGCATACTGTCGAATGAACAGGTCTGCCTTTTCCTGGTCTGATGTGGCCGGCTGGGTTGGTGTGAGGTGACCCCTCTGCGGTCGTGAGATCGGTTCGTTGGGCTTGGGTTTCGGAAGTTTCCCGTCCAGCCTGTGGATCAGGCGCTACATGTCGGCGTCCAGTTTCATGGACTGGAGCTTTTCAATGAGTCGTTTCTTCTTTTTGTCGGCGATGACGGCGTCGGCCTCCTTCCCTGCCTCCTGGTAGGCCCGGACGTCCTCGGCGCTGTGGTACGGGCGGGCTACCGCGTCGACCGCTCGGTCCCTCGCTCGAACCGCCTCCTCGCGCCTCTCTGTACAGAAGGGGTCGTGCTTTCCGTTGCTTCTTAGCCGCGGAGATGATGGTAGTGGTGACGTCCCTGTTCCGTTGTTCAATGCTGGAGTCCATGTTGATGTTGTCGATGCGCTCTTCAGTCTTCGAGGGTGTCTTTGAAGGCCGTCCAGTCGGCGCGTCGGAAACAGTGTTTCCCTGTGCCTCGGCGGGTGGGTCGGATGGAAGCCTGGAGGGACAGTTTTGACGGGTAGGTGGTCCGATTCTATGTTCCTGCCCGGGTTCCTCTGCACTCCGGGTGCGATGTCGAGTGTCGCCAACGAAATGTCCGGGGCTGACATACCTCCCATCGCTGGGTTTACCCGGGTGTGGAAGTCAAAGGTTAGAAACAATCAGAATGCTAGTGGTGAATAAATGTATTGCCTCTAAGTACGGTTAGGAGTCCAAAACTACAGTGAGAACAATGAAATCGGGTCAGGTCATGAAAACTAGGTTGACATGCCTTCGGGCAAATGAACCTAGGTCAATGACCTGAAGTGACCCGTACCTGAAAGTTTCTCAAGATGTGTGAAATTGATGTAAGAATAAATACTGAAAGTTTCAGATCGCTGACTCCATTCACTTTTGATATATCGCGAATATTCGCCAGGCGGCATTTTACCCACCACACCCGTCAATGCCGGGTTAAAGTCAGACCCCGGAGTGTCTCCTATAAGTTTTTTGTTGAACCTGTAAATCACTACCGAACGCTTAAATATTTTACACGCGCTCTAATAATATCCAATCGAACACTTTTATCACCCAGACAGATCGATACAAAGGAAAAGTGTAGTTTGATGCACCCTAACGACCATTTTCACACAGTGCTGCCAAAGGTATAATGCACATCCCACATCAGCTAAAGTGAGATTGTTGGCAAAAGTCAAGGTCAAGGTCAGGTCACAAAAGGTCACTATGTTCAAAATATCTACGAAAATCATGCAACATATGTTTTATGGGTTATTTCCACGTAGAATTCGACAGTAATAGTCAGTTTATCACCTGACTTCATTTACGTGAAGTTAATGCCAAGTTTAGGTCAAGTTCAGGTCACTGAAGGTAAAATATTTTAATTGCTAAATCTAAATACAAAAGGCATGTTTCTAGACCAGTTTTGTCTCAGAAACACAGTGGTTGCATTGATTTGTCTGTATCTGGTCAATAAAGGCCCAAAAACACAGTTTCGAAATATGACGTCATGACGTCACCCATACCATAAGTCAGTCAAAAATATAACCCATACCATAAGTAGGCTGCAATAAGTCAGTCAAAAATGGTGATATCATTTTATAATTTCGTATGGTAATTTCGCACATGTGGTTCTCCGACATATATTCCGTTTTTCTTTTATATCTTTGAAAATTCGATTTTGTGTGCATTTTCCCCACCATTTTGTTCTTAAATGTAGTGGGGTAAAAAATAAATAAAAAATCCGAGATTGCCAACTTGTAGCCCTTGCCATTTGCTATCTTTTGACGTTTTTGGATTGCATTTTGCTCAAGATATAGCATTTGTACGGTATTTGCCACCACCAGGAGATATTGCCACCTCGCAGGCCAATATTAAGTTTTTGGTGTGTATCGGTAGTGTTCGATTTCACCTGCAAAATTTAGTTCACGAAACTCCCCCTATTAGATTTAAAAAAATCACCACTCATGATTGGCACACATTCGTAAAATTGGAGTCGCCTCATTACTATTTAGAATCACTTCTTTGCGGACTATGATTTGCTTTTGAATATTACAAACTCAACATCACCATTCCGTCAGTGCACTTCGAAATTTAAGCTGCTTCATCCATTCATTTAAGCTGCTTTTTAGAAATCCTCCGGAGGTGGAAATATCCCTTTAAAGCTTAGCTGATTTTGGTGTAAAGCTCGTGTGTTACCCGTGTGTAGTGAAACTCGTGTGTAGTGACGTCACTGACGGGGAGGGGGGGGGGGGGGGCAAAAACATACGTTTGACTAACGATTTTTCATTTTGTTTTGGTTTTAGGGGGGACAATTGCCCATATTGTACAACCGTAGATCTGCCACTGATCAATACAATGATACCAGGAGAAAGGTAAAATTAACTTAGAAGGCAATTGGTAATGGTATGTAAGAGGGCAAACAATACAAGAGCAAGCAGTAGTGGTTACACATGAGTCATTCACTGGCCTCTCTCCGTGGTGGGGGCATCTTTTTGTGGAAAAAAGTTACACCCATTTTTGTTCTCTGCGGATTTGGGCAGTCACATTATTTTGGTATTCGAGCTTAAAAAATTCACTTTTCAAATTCACAAAAAATTATTTTGTGGATTTTTGCCCCGAAAAAAACGTTTTGTGTTGGGGAGGGGGGGGCTCAAAAACAAAACAAAAAACTCGAGAATTCGGGATTACCATTTTCAAGAGAATGTCCTTGCCCATCTTTTGACGTTTTTTATTTGCGCTTTGCTTCAAAGCTCTATTTTCTACGATTGTTCCAACATATATCATTTTTCCACCAAAAATGGCATGACATGGCGTCATTAAAACGTCATTTCCTCCCATAATGCTTCATCAATTTCATTGGAATTTGGTGAGAAGACGTCGAATTAATGCAGCACAAGGTACTGAAAGTGTGACGTTGATATCTATCATAGTTTTCAAGTTATTGAGAAAATACGGGCGGGGGGGTTGGGGGCAGATGCCAGATTCTGCCCCCCCCCCCCCCTCCCCCCAGCGGGGCGCGGGGTAAGTGTCACCGGGGCTGTTTGAATTGCATCAGTTGCGCTGTTGAGTTTATCATTGCAAGAAAGGGATACACACAAACTTCAAATTAAATCACTCGAGAGAAGAAAAAAACTTCCGTTTTCATAAAGTTTTCTCCTAAGATCATTGTTTTTCACGTTCAGTGCAGGGAACGCGCGGGGGAGTATACTTGTATTGAATGCTCTCCCAGATTCCTGTGGGGGTGGATTTTCCCCTAATCCCCCCCCCCCCCTGGATCCGCCAGTGCCAGCAATTACCGCCAAGGAGAGCCTCTGCCAGACACTTAATGTAATTCATTTTCCCATTTTCCAAATTTGCATAAGCAATTGCGAAAATTGTGTCATGCCGCGAAGCGGCGCGAAATTTTCCGGTTTTTGACTGTGGATAGCTGGATTTTGACTGCTGCAAAGACAATTTTTACGATTTTACGATAAATTGGGAACGCGCGGGGGGATACTTTTATTGAATGCCCCCCCCCCCCATTTCTGGGGGGCATTTTTCCCTGATGCCCCCCCCCCCCCCTGGATCCGCCAGTGGAGTCATTCCCACAAGGGCCACTCGGATGAGGACTAGTAATAGTAAACGTTACCAACAGCCGAAGTATCCGTTCGCTTTACAGGTCTGGATTCGACACGAGGAAATACGGCAGTAGATGGCAGAACTAATAGTTTATGTATACATAGATGGCGCTCTCAGAGTCCACTTGACGTGCCCGCAGCAGAGTCCACATGACGTGTCTGTTCTCACCTAAAGCCGTCTTCGATCGGAACGGTCTCGATCCCTGATAAAAATATGTGATAAAAATGCGTAAAATATTATAAAATTATATCCTCGAAAAGAGATCAACATTTCAGGCCTAGGATTTGAAAAATAGCAACTTAGTTCCATGATTCGAACGCAGCGAAGACATATACGCTACCTATATGTTCGGTGGAAGTCTGTTGTATGGGTTATGAATGAGAGTCCAGAAACGCAGAAAAGAGGGCATGTTGAGCAGCTGTCGCAGACTCAAGATGCCAAACGGGCAAATATATTTTTTGTTCCCTCATAAGTCCTAACATCTTAAAGGGATTATACGGGTTTCCGTCCTGAAAGTAAATGCACTCTTTTGCAGTTGAGCTTTAAACACGTTTAAGACATATAACAGGGACTTCAATGCTCATTTAGTCCATTATTTCAGAAATTATCAGCGTTAAAACTTGGGCGTTTTTCGAGACTAGTATCAGATAACGAGTACTTGATCGGCACTACTGTCCACCACTTTTATATTAAGATCAATTTTAGAGTTTTGAATTATCTGCAAGTCCTACACTGGATCACAGAATTATTATGCAATTCAAAACTGACGGGTCTTTGTATTACTACACACTGTTCGTTGAGGTTTTGTGTTTTTGTGGTGTTCTTTTCTCTGGCCTTAAGCGTTGAGAATTTGGTGGTGGCGTATTAATTTTTTGCCATGAAAATTCATGAAAAAATATATAATTTTATGGGAAAACTAGGTAACTGCTGCTGTCGTTGGAACAAAACAATTTATTTTCTTTCAAATATTGCTTATTTTACCGGAAATATGCCATACGAGAGGTGTTTTTATTAGCATAAAAGAGATGACTGGCTCTGCCTCTGCCGGTCGTGCAGAAAATACGCGGTGGCATCACCGCGCACTTTGGAATGTCCTTACGTGCAGAAGAGGTCATTTCCAGAAGAATGTGGCTACCGTGGGACTTCTACCACCTTTATAAGTACGTTTTAATATGTAACTCAATTATTCTGGGAAAAAAACGTATAATCCCTTTAAAGGGATATTGCCACCTCCGGAGGATTTCTAAAAAGTAACATAAAAAGTAACAGGCAACAGTGGCGAATCTATGCAAAATAGAGGTACAAATTTTGCACGGCATGTTTTTGCCGCTGTGAAATTTATTAGGTATAGGTTTCGTGGTTCTAAACTTACACCTTCGTCGAAAAATGACCATAATTAAGGGTGCGATCGGCAACACGACGAATTCGCTCTCCGACGAATCCAACGAATTCGCTCTCCGACGAATTCGATGTCTCGTGCGTTCTGTAACAACAAAATTATCCGCCGGTTTTGTCTGCTGCGTAGTGTCATGGTTTGTGTAGTTATAGGGGCTTGGTTTGTTTGGTTATTTTACTTGTTTCCAGAAATCACGGTACTTTGAACTTTGTCAGTACTCAGCAACATTGCAGTCAATACTGCAATACTGCAGATGACGTTATGTCTTCGTTACCTCTTCAGGTCAACGTCAAGTGGCACCCATGTAGGTCATGTTGCACATTGTGAGACGTGTCTCGACGAGACAAACACATTGGCACCGGTCTCACTTCTCTATTTTTATTCTGTCGAGAATTATTGCCAAACAAATGGTTTGTGACCTCGAATGACCTCAGCTGACTCCGTAGGGGTCACTGAACAAAAATTGCACCTGTGTTATCAAGAATGGTCTATGATAACATGATCCAGAAGGAATTGGACTGATATCATGCGTATCCTCCGAATAAGAGGCATTTTAGTATTTTCACATTGACTTATAATGGGGAGGTCACGAAATTGACCCGACCTTAGGTCACTGATATTCACAAATCCAAGGAATAAGAATTATAGCAACCTATGACCTTATGAAATCAATCCTGTAAGTTTGAAACCGATCGGACAAAAACTGTGGCTGTGGTACGACCGCAAACGTTTTGGAGATGGGATCACGTGACCTGGCCTGGTGACCTGACCTGAGATGACCTGAGGTCAAAACTTTCACACAATGTGAGTAATTGAGGGCTAACAGCTGTGCAACATTTAGCGGCGCTGCGCGTCGCCGTTTTTCCGCTATCCTCGAAAAGCTTTAGGGAGCGCCCCCCCCCCTGGCACGGCGAGGGTTAAGCTAAACCGAGGCAAGGAACAGAGGACTGGAAACCTGAACTAAAGTCTACACATATTGATCGTTTCACAAAACTTCAAAACAGCCATAACAACTTGACAATGATGCTAAATAATCCCATTTAGATGTCCTCCTTTTTTAGTCATAGGGCCCTTTTCAGGCATTAAAGGTTCCTTGCTAAGCATGAGGGGGTCCTTGTCAGACCTAAGAGGCCCTTGCCAGGTCTGAGAGGGTCCTTACTATACTTAGAAGAAATCTGAGTGGATCTTAGGGGCTATCGGTCGATCTCAAGGGCCCTGGGTAGATCTCAGTGGTCCTCGGTCGATCTCGGGGGTGCCCTCGGTCGATCTCAGGGACCCTCGTTCAATCTCAGAGGCCCTCGTTTGATCTCAGGGGCCCTCGTTCGATCTCAGGGGGCCCTCGGTCAATCTAAGGGGGCACTTGGTGCACCACAGGGCGCCTTCGGTGTATATCAGGGGCCCTCGGTCGATCTCAGAGGGCCCTCTCTCAATCTCAGGGATTCTCAGTCGATCTCAGGAACCCTCGGTTGATCTCAGGGGCACTCGGTGCATCTCAGGGACCTTCGGTACATTTCAGGGGGCCCTCGGTCGAGCTCAGGGGCCCTCGACCGATCTCAAGAGGCCCTCGTTGTATCTCAGGGGCCCTCAGTCGATCTTAGGGGCCTCGGTCGATCTCAGGGAGGGGCTCGGTCGATTTGAGGAGGTCCTCGGTGTAATTTATGGGGCCGTCCGTACCTCTCAAAGGGCCCTAGGCTCATCTCGGAGGGCCCTCTGTACATCAGAGGGAACCTTCGGTGCATCTCAGGACCCTCGGCCGGGGTCAGGGGCCCTCGGTCGATTTGAGAGGGTCCTCGGTGTATCTCAGAGGGTCCTCGGTGCATATCAAGGGGTCTGCTGTGTATATCAGGGGCCCTCGGTGTATGGCAGGGCCCTCAGTGTATCTACGGGCCCTCGGTGTATTTCAGGGAGCCATCGGTTAATCTCATGGATCCGCAGGGGGCCCTCGGTCGATATGAGTGGGCCCTTAGTGTATCTCCGGGAGACCTGCGTACATCTTAGGGGCCCTCAGTGTATCTCAGAGGGCCCTCTACGTATCCCAGGGGCCCTTCAGTGTATCTCAGGGGCCTTCGCTGCATCTCAATGGGAACTCATTCAATCTCAGTGCACTCGGTCGAGCTCGGGGGCCCTCGGCCGATCTCAGGGGCCCTCGGTAAACCTCAGGGGTCCTCGTTCGATCTCAGGGGGTCCTCGTTCGATCTCAGGGGGCCCTAGGTCGATCTTAGGGGGCCCTTGGACCTTAGTGCACCACAGGGAGCCCTGGGTGAATCACAGGGGCCCTCTATCGATCTCAGGGTCCTCTGTCGATCTCAGGGGCCTTCGGTCGATCTCAGGGGCCCTCGGCCCATCTCAGGGGGGGGGGGGGGGGCTCTGTCGATCTCATGGGCACTCGGTGCATCTCAGGGGCCCCTCAGTTCAATTCAGTGGGCCTTTGTTCGATCTCAGGGGGCCCGCGGTGTATCTCAGGGGACCCTCCGTACACCTCAGGGGGCTCTCGAAGCATCTCAGATGCCCTCCGTGTATCTCAAAGACCATCGGTGCATCTGAGGGGGCCCTCGGTCGATCTGAGGGGGCCGTTGGTGTGTCCTAGGGAGCCCTTGGTGTATCTCAGGGGCCCTCGGTCGATCTCAGGGTGCCTATGTCGATATCAGGGGCACTCGGTACATCTCAGGGGCTCTCAGTGCAATTCAGTGGACCTTCGTTCGATCTCAGGGGGCCATCGACGCATCTCAGAGGGCCCCTTGTATCTCAGGGGACCATCGGGGCATCTGAGGGGGCCCTCGGTCGATCTGAGAGGACCCTTGGTGTGTCTCAAGGGGTTCCTCCGTGCATCTCAGGGGGCCCTCGGTGTATATCAGGGACCCTCGGTCGATGTTAGGGACCCTCGGTCGGTTTCAAGGGGGCCTCGGCCGATCTCGTGGGCTCTCCCTGGGGGGGGGGAAACCATATGGTTGGCCCCTCCACTTTAAGAAGTAGGGGGAGGCAAGTGCCTCCTTGCCCCCTTCTGTTCCTATGCCTATGTTAGGACTAGCGAGGCTGTTTCTGTTTGAACTTGTCCTACCGGCGTTTTCAGGAATTCGTAAAGCCTGCTGTAGAGCCATGCCATGCCTTTTCCTGTCTTGTCATTGTCTCGGCATCAACAGGTCCTTTGCCGACCGACATTGAATAGGCCATGCTATCAGCAATTAGGTACACATGTGCTTGACCGGAGTGCAAAATAGAGCGCATTGTCATACGAAAATCTGATGGGAAAATATGTGCTTGCCAGATAACACTGGAAACGCATAGCAATGTGTGGTTTCCTGGGCTTTGGACTTTGAGGACCACGAACCATTGGGATTAACAGTACTTGGATGGCGATGTTTGATCAGTGGGTGCTTGCGGTAGAGCAGATTTCTCCTACCGCCCTGCAGAAAATAGGTAGGCTGTACCGAATATTCTGTGACGTGCGGCGCAGTCTACCACTTGCTTTAATGCGTCTAACACCATGATGCAGTCTCCAGATACCGTTTCCATTATTAAACCCGTGCAAAATATGTAGATTACACCGCAATAATTTATGTTTTCCGAAACGGCGTATCACTGTATTTGAAGCACATAACACCACGTCACAGCCGTCTCCTGTCTACCCGGTACGTGCAGACTATATATTACCCGGTACGTGATGCTTATATATTACTCGGTACGTGATGCCTATATATTACCCGGTACGTGATGCCTATATATTACCCGGTACGTGATGCCTATATATTACCCAGTACGTGATGCCTACATATTACCCGGTACGTGATGCCTATATATTACCCGGTACGTGATGCCTATATATTACCCGGTACGTGATGCCTACATATTACCCGGTACGTGATGCCTATATATTACCCGGTACGTGCAGGCTATATATTACCCGGTACGTGCAGGCTATATATTACCCGGTACGTGCAGGGTATATATTACCCGGTACGTGATGCCTATATATTACCCGGTACGTGCAGGCTATATATTACCCGGTACGTGATGCCTATATATTACCCGGTACGTGCAGGCTATATATTACCCGGTACGTGATGCCTATATATTACCCGGTACGTGCAGGCTATATATTACCCGGTACGTGATGCCTATATATTACCCGGTACGTGCAGGCTATATATTACCCGGTATGTAATGCCTATATATTACCCGGTACGTGCAGGCTATATATTACCCGGTACGTGATGCCTATATATTACCCGGTACGTGATGCCTATATATTACCCGGTACGTGCAGGCTATATATTACCCGGTACGTGATGCCTACATATTACCCGGTACGTGCAGGCTATATATTACCCGGTACGTGATGCCTATATATTACCCGGTACGTGCAGGCTATATATTACCCGGTACGTGATGCCTATATATTACCCGGTACGTGCAGGCTATATATTACCCGGTACGTGATGCCTATATATTTCCCGGTACGTGATGCTTATATATTACCCGATACATGATGCCTATATATTACCCGGTACGTGAAGGCTATATATTATCCGGTACGTGATGCCTATATATTACCCGGTACGTGCAGGCTATATATTGCCCGGTACGTGATGCCCATATATAACGGATATTCGGCGATGAACTGGAATACAAAGCGGAAAGCCAGTGTAAATAATTCACTTTCCACTTCCGTTTTCATGAGGGTCATTGTGTGATTACCAATCGCCATTTCAATTACTATTTTTACTATTATATACTATACTACTACTATATACTATTTTTCTGCAAAACAATAGCCAGCAGCACTAGGAGCCAAGAGCAAAACAGTGCGTATGTCACAGACTGAGTAACAATTGACCTTGTGTTTTGTGAATTATTGTCTAACTGGTGTCGAAGCAAAACAAACGTAATGCAAAACACAAAAACCAAAGAAAAAAGCAGCATAGTCACCGAACTCAAGTTTGAAGCCACGTTCTTGTAAATATGAATGTCCTGGAGTGGACGGAGCTGGAGCTAATAAGTAATTACTCCAATTGATCACGAAATAAATTAGTTTTTAATCTGCCTGCTTTGTATTCGAAGCCCAACATATCAGGGCTGAGCCTGTATACAGCTTGAGATTTAAAACACTGAAATGCTGGAAGCACGATCGGTATGTTCGTTATTTGTGTTGTTCGAATACCTCCCGGTGTCGTGATACTTCCTATGCAAACATTGCATCAGTCGGAGCATTTCTGTTGCACGAAATGCAACTTATTTCCAGAAAATGCACAATAATGCAACTTATTTCCAGAAATAGCAAAGCAAATGGTGTCTAACATCCACATAGAAGCGTGAACAACGTTGGTGATAGTTTATTACATAGCGTGCCGAAACCAAACCGTCAGTAATATAGCAAATATCGTTGGGCTTGCATTAAATGTAGTATTTTCCTCTAATGACATTATTATTGATATTAATTGCCATAATAGTTGACATTGAAAAACATCCCTAAGTTGATTACTAATCCAGCATTTGGAATGGATGTAAATACAATGTCATCCAACATCCGTGACCAAATTCTATCTCTTCAAATGCATTTAGAGACGTCTCGTGTCCGACAATAGCCTTCAATAACTTTTCAGTGCAATAATCACGAATGATTATTGCGCTGAAAAGTTTATGAAAGATTCTGAAAGTTTTGAAAAACTACACAACTTTTACATGCGATTTTTGGCTACAAATGTCTCTCATAATTGTTTTAATATGTTTGTAAGAATAAAATATGTTGACAAAATTGCAATTTGGCGGTAATAAGCAAGATAAATATTGATAGAATCTTCCTGAAAAGTTTCAGGAATATTCTTATTACCACCAAACCGCAACTTTGTCAACATATTTTATTCTTACCAACATATTACAAAACTATGAGGGACATTTCTAGCCAAAAATCGCATGTAAAAGTTGTGTAGATTTTCAAAACTTTCAGAATCTTTCAGAAACTTTTCAGCGCAATAATCATTCGTGAAAACGCCTAATCACTAGGCGCATAGCGTACACATGTCTAAACATGGCGTACACATGTCTAAACATGACGTACACATGTCTAGACATGGCATGCACATGTCTAAACATGGCGTCCACATGTCTAAACATGACGTACACATGTCTAAACACGGCGTACACATGTATAAACATAACGTACACATGTCTAAACATGGCGTACACATGTCTAAACACGGCGTACACATGTCTAAACATGGCGTACACATGTATAAACATGGCGTACACATGTCTAAACACGGCGTACACATGTCTAAACATGGCGTACACATGTCTAAACATGGCGCACACTTGTCTAAACATGGCGTACACATGTTTAAATGCACCGAATGTCAGTCAAGCACTGCAGTGTTGGGATGAGTTCCATCATCACATTGGACACATGTTCAGCCACTGCTGACCGCCACCTCCCTCTGCCCATGTCCGTAGTGGCTCCAATATGTCACATTGAACACCACAAAGCCCAGAGGGAAGATAACTTTGGAGATGTTGTCGACACAATTCCCGTTGTTAGCAGTGAGGCGCAGAGTAAGTCGGCGCATGCAACAGCGAAGCAGGGACGGTGGAGAATCTGCCGCTGAGTTGGTGCACATGGTGTTGGTTCTTTGACGCTGGATAGGAGCGTGTAGAGGGGCTACAGCATCTTTGATCTTGTTGGTTTCCTGTAGAGCGGGTGTCGGCGATTTGTCGTTCTTCTCTACATCCTCAACTGTGATACGGAAATTGTATGCTAGAGTAAACTCCACCATGGCGAAGAACACAACCAGGATGCAGTAGAGCATCCAAATGTCCATGGCCTTCATGTAAGAGACGGGTGGGAGGGAGCGTTGCATGGTCGTGAACTGGGTAGCCAGGGTTAGGAGAGAAGTTACACCCAGAGAAACCCGTCCAGGAACATTGTCAACCGGGATCCAGAAGCTGAGGAAGGAGACAAGAATGATGAGAATCGACGGCAGGTACATCTGGAGGAAGTAGTAGCTGAACTGACGGTCGAAGACGAAGTCAGCCTGGATGCAGCTGTGGTTGACGTGGTACAGCCCCTCGTGCAGGTAACCGTAAGAGCAATCGTGTGGCTTCACCATACTGAGCTCGTACTGTGGGATCTTGAATTTGGAGTTGTCCAGGTAGATGCCCGGTGCCTTGAACGAGACGTTGATGTGCCGACTGCTAAAATCGTACGACTCTACTGCTAATGCGCACGCCTGTCGGTCAAGCGGAAAGAAGCGGAAGTCAAACGCGCAGAACTTGGTTATCGTTAGGCGCTCGGAGAACAACAACTCGTTATTCCTGTCAAGCTTCAAGCCGACGTTCCGACGCATAACTTTATGTCGGTTGGACTGTTTTGACTGAATAAAGTATATGTCCGGCACCCATATCTGTTCTATCTGCTCCTGATCCAGAATGACAAACGATGCGTCTTCGCATGCCGGGAAGGAAATCCTGAAGTCAGTCCAGTACATCCTAAAGTACATGTCCACCGTGAAATCCTGCGTCATTTCGTTAATATCGGTGACCGATATGATCCAGAAGAAGACGTAGACGTTCAGCGACTTCCCATTGACGAACGGAGGCATTTCCTTGTCGTAGTTTTCCGGTAGGACTTTGTAGAGGGACTGAGAGCGGCATGTGCTTCGGTTGGCGTTCTCTTCTGCCGTCAGACTGAAAGCAGAAGCACCAAAAATAAAGTTATGTTCGGTGTTAAGTGTATTTGAGATTATTGAGTACCTATACGTTGCCGCAAAATATTAGATTACTCACCAAGACCTTCTGCTCAGCGTGGAGACGCCGAGCCTTGCATTCACACACCGGTATCGTTAACTTCTCTGGAAAAGCATGCCTCTACTTGACACTGTCGGGTCGGAAACAGACAAACATATTCGTTGGGGCTAAATCTGTCAGAAAATCAGACGAGTTAAAAACACGTTTAACCTCACTTTATTGCACATAAATAACTGCAATGACTTGATGACTTAAAAGGAACTTTTCTTTGGAAAACAAATCAAACAACTTTAATGCAATGTGTCACTTTTCGACCGATTTCAGTCGATTTGGGGTACCGTGATATCGGTGTTCCCTAGATTCGCCCCTGCTATCTGAACGTGTCGAACCTGTCATTCGGCATTGTACAATATTTGAGATAAAAACAGAAGGCACTTCGAAACGAACATTTTTAATGTCAGCTTGACTATAAAGCGCGTTCTATCTATTCATTATACATATCAAAGCATGTTAGAGATCATTGTTCATTGTCAATGATGTTGGATATCATTTGCAAACAATAAGTGTATCGAATACTCACAATGTCCTGCTGTAGCCTCCATTGTCTTGACTGAGCACCAAGTGAACCTGCAGCCACAACGATGCCACAAACAGCACACGCTGCATCTTGCCCCCCCCCCCTATACTGACTCCATTAGACCACTCTGAAGCTGCACTAATTCACCAGCCAATGTTTCCAGCCAAGGCAATGAACAGCTGTCTCCAGCTGGACCGAATGGATGCACGGTGGTTAGCCCTTTGTCCTGCGATCCTGGGGACCGGGACTGGCGTCTCGTGCGACCAGCGGCAGCCGAATGCTGTTCCGCCTCGCCGTGCGATGCCTCCAATCGATTCTCCACTGAATTGTGTCGCACCAGGAGCAGGGCTGTTAAGGTGACGGCAATACCTGTCGACCGGCCATGATGGACGGATGTTGGTTTTCAATAGAGGTTGTCCGATTTTGGCCATTCAATCATGCAGTGTGGTGATTAGTTGAAGACGTGAGTGAATTTGGCCGATGAACAGGGAAACGTTCAATAACAATTTGCAGTTTTTGTCTTGTAAAGTTCACTGAGACAATGTGATCACACAAAAGCGATAGGAATTTCAAAAGTGTGGGGGGGAGGTAATGTCAAACCCCCAAACCCGAAGGCTATTGATAGGATTTAGAGTAGTTTGAACTATAATTAAAAATGAAGTTAACGATATAATTCAACAATACACACAACCACAAGAAATTATAACAATTGTCATGCATCATAGCAGTCATGTGAAAACATCATTCATTATCAGTCCCAGTAAATGCTATGCGGTGCCGCCTTAGGCAATGGCGGATACATGTGGGCACTAGGGGCAATTGCCCCCCCCCCCCATCAATATGAGGGGGGGTGGCATTCAACATAAGTATGCCCCCATAGTGCTGGAACTACGGTTGGGAGAAGAAAAAACATTTATTTAAATTCCCCCCCCTCCCGCTCAACAGGTTTTCGCTGACGCCCCCCCCCCCCCCCACCCCACTCAACAATTTTTCGCTGGTGTCCTGCCCCGGTCAACAAGTTTTCGCGGATGGTGCCCTCATGTGTGAAATTGTTGTCCCCCAAACTTGAAACCCAGATCCCGTGCAAAGCTCAAACTTGGGACGGAACTAATCAAACGGTTGTCTATAATGTTCCTGATGATGAATAATCATCGGATCTCCGAGTATCTGTAGGTATATGATCATTGATCATAATAATTAAGAAACTGTGAAATTGATGTACAACAGTGGCGGATCTGCGGTTGTGAAAAATGAGCAATTCCCCCCCCCCCCCGAAACGAAAAATCGGTAGGCAAATGCATGTTTTTGCCCCCTCCACCCCCTCCACCCACAAAAAAACACCAAAAATCCCGACTTGAAAATCCCGAAACATCTTGAATCTGAGTAAAATGGTTATTCGTATTTTTTTTTTGTAAATCATTTTCAAACAATACATACTGAAATGTTTCATGTCTAGCAGCTCTATTGTTGCCGTGAGACATTTTATTTCGATCCATGTTATCTGGGCCGTAGATTTACATGAAATTGTCAGCTCCGTCCGTCAAACGGTTTTCGAGTTTGGCAACTTTGTTGTCGTGCAAAGCTCTAATTTTCAGAGGGCAATATTTCCCATCTAAATCATACGAGTCATATAAACCTATATATCATCAGAATCGTCAGAAACAATATATTAACCCGTGCACTGCAGGGGGTTGATGATTTCCGCCCCCCCCCCCCCCCACCCCTCAGGTTTTTCACAGATAGCGAAAAAACGGCAGCGCGCAGCGCCACCGGGTTTTTGCACACCTGTCAGCACATCAATTGCGCACACTTTGAAGAAAAAAATACCCTAGGGTCATCTCAGGTCAGGTCACCAGACCAGGTCAAGTGACCCCACCTTTAAAAATGTTTGCAGTTGTGCCAAAGCCAGAGTTTTTCACCGATCAGTTTAAAACTTACAGGATGTCATGAGGGCATACGTACTTACAATTCGCTTATCTTGGAATTTTGATATCGGTGACCTAAGGTCAGGTCAATTTCGTAACCTCCCCATAATAAGTCAATGGGGAAATATACAAATGCTAAGGATATGCATGATATTAGTCCAATTACTTCTGGATCATGTTATTATAGGATATTCTTGATGATGCAAGTGCAAGTTTTATTCAGTGACCCCTATTGGGTCATTTAAGGTCATGCGAGATCGCCATCACTTTTTTGTCAATAACTTCCGACATAATGAAGATAGAGAAGTAAAACAGACATCAATGTGTTTGTCTCGTCAAGACACGTCTTCCCATATGCAACATGCCCTACTTGGGTCACCACTTGACCTTGAGCTGAGGTCAAATTATTAAGTTAACTTAACAAGGTCACCATATATATCATTCAAAGCGCCTTGATAGGATAAACACAATGACGTAAACAGTTTTCCGTTATATTTATTACATAAAAGGTTAATAACGAAAAACCATTTTGCCAAAAAACGTATTTTTTCCTTTTTTGACCTATGGAGCCTCAAATGTTGACCTGAGATCAAATTTAATGACATTTTGGCGATTGCAAATTTCATTGGCTGGCGTTTGCTTTTTTCCGTTTGTTTCTAACTAGCATAGTTTCTGAGATATATGGGAATTTCTGGAGCGATGTCCTAAAACAGGAAAAAAAACTGGAAAATTTGACCTTTGATGACCTCTGGTGACCTCAATTTTGACCTGACCTAAAACAATACAATACTTTCGATAGAAAATGTATCAAGCTATCAAATGCCGTTTTCTGCTTCTCGCTACGTAGCGTAGTTTTCGAGATCTCAGGGGGGAGCGGAAATCAACCCCCCTGCAGTTCGTGTTCGGCGCAAAGCCCCTGCAGTGCGCGGGTTAATGTGATCAATTTTTCGAAACTACGCAAATTTAATAATTTTTACATGTGATCTTAGACCTCAGATCACGTGATTTTATAATGTGTCCATTAAAAATGCGGATTTTTTTATTGCCAGAATCGACTTCGATACATTGGCCTTCGATGGTAAGAAAATTGGACCTAGGTTTTTCTTCTAAAAATTAATTATCTTGTTTTTTCTTGGGAAAAATCATGATCACCAGCACGTCTTTGGTAATAGCTTTACACACAATTGTGCTAGAGAGCTTAACTCAACGGCATTATATGTGTCTCGTTGAGCTGCATTCAATGGTGCAGAGCATGACCCCAGCAGGTCACTTCGTGACCTGAAGTTGATTTCCCAAATGACCTGGCTTGATTATACAATTGATAATCTGCTGAAATTTTCGCATTACTTGGCAAAGTTGAGCATTTGTTATCTCTGGAAAACGCTTTTAGTTATTGTTATTACATTCTCAGTCTGGAAATAAGGATGATAAAATTTGTCTTGAGGACCCGCAGACGCCTCTATCGGGGAAATATTGAATTATCTCATCACGTGATCTTGATCACTGAGCGGAATAGGTTGTCACGTGATTCAAAGGGCCTGCACCCTCCTATTCCACCTAAGAAAAATCACGAATTTTAACTGAGAACATAACGAAATCACGTGACCTGACCTGAGGTCACATGCCAAAATGGCAAAATGTACCGCTTATTTTTTCAGAGATATCTATTGTTATGAAACGCTGCTAGGTTTTACCCATCTATAGTAGTACCTACCATTACTTTTGCAATGACCTGTATTTGTTCAGCCTGTAAACCGATCAGGGAGAAAATGACATCAGGCCAGGATATTCTAACTCACCGACTAAAAAACTGCGAAATAGGATTACTTCATACACATAGAACAGCTCAGAGAGCAACGGACTTCGATCCGTTGAAAAGTTGTCTCTGGTCAATGTCATTGTTCGATATAACCAATGCAATATTTAAGCCCCAGGCATACCTGGGCGGTAACCTACTTAGAATAGATGGATTGCACTAGTTAATCTAGTTAACACAATGTGCTAGTAGTTAACGGAAGCTGTTTGAGGTCAAGAGTGAACAGAATTTACCGAGGCACTGCCAGCGTTCACAGTATTCGCTCAGCTGGTTGGTTTTGATGTTGTTGACGGTTAGGCATCTGACCGTTCTATTTACTATGTATAGTTCCATCATTCGAGAGTGGATGCTTCAACACAATCAAATCTGCGATTCTCTAGGATTCCCATCTAGCTTGATCGGTCCTACAACAACCGAGTACTCAGCGACCAGGGTCGGCCCACCAAGGGGAATTCATTCATCGATTATCGAAACGCCAATCAGGCAGCGAAACCAAGCGCCACCGCACTTGTCCTTTCTGAGGTCAACACATACCCATTCCGCATGAATTCACAAGCACATGATAGATGAGATGTCCCGTAGAGCAGGTCGCAAATGCAGTCACGGTCGTTGCTGCACGCGCCATGCACATGAAACGACCCAGCCAACGGCCTGCAATCAATCCGAAGGGGTGGGGATGGAGTGGGGATGGGGTGGGCGGGGTCGCTCCGCGGACGAGGCCGGGGGCCGTCGAGGACGAGGACGAGGCCGGAGGCCGGGGGCCGTTCATTCCGCCGTCGCCGGTCAGAGGGCCGCCAGCGGGCCCAGAGGTTGCTCGCGCGGCGGCCGGTCAGAAGCACCTCGAACGCAGCCCGATGCAATGCTGTTCGCCCCCTAAACGCAGCCACTTAGCAAGGAGGGGTTTAAGTGTGGTTTAGACAGTGAAAGATGAAGTACGCTCTGCTCCTGGTGCTGCTCCTGTTCGGAGCTCACAGGATGCTCTGCCAGGCGGAGGAAAGCTACAGCCCTAGAATGTGAGTATTCGGTGTTTATTAAGTCTTGCGAGCTGCTACCTTTTTCTGAACGAATAGCTCCATACTTTAAAACCATGAGGTTATCGTCCCTGGCTACTGCATTGTTGAAAGTAGTGAAATTATCTACTTATTTGCTTATTTATTCGCTGGTTGTTACCGAAGCTTGCAAATATGAATGACCGCCATTCCTGTACGACTGTACATTTTTGTTGCAACATTGGCATTGCGCAAACGTTGTTTGATAGTCATTAAAATGGTTTTCTTAATATTTAAAGAGGGTGAGTTAGAAAGAGGGACAGGGGTCTTTATAACATATTGTTTTGTATTGAAAGGCATGCATTTGCACGTGACCATGATGTTGAGGCACTGGCCCCATCATTCCTGCGAAGGTAAATTATTTTGAACCATGCCCATCACTTGAAAGGCAGGTTCATTCATGTTTTCAATTACACGACATGTATGAAGAAGTCTTAGTAGACGTTGGATAAACTCTCGTTGGATATAATGACCATGTCCATTTTATATACAGTCTGTTATGTACCTGCAGCTGTGTGACTGTATTCCTTTTAATCTCAGTACTTACCAGTAGTTACGATTTTGTTAAATCATAATAACCTACCTCTTATTAAACAAATTGTATCTTGCTAAAGCATCATCCCATTTTGAAATTGTTGTATTCAAAACATAATAGGAATCAAGACAAGAAGTAGACTACAGTTTCCTGCTTAATAACGCCCTGTGACTTCAGGTTGACGGCCGAGGAGAACGCCAATGCGAGCACATGCGCCGAGCAGGCCACCTATAACGTCCTGCCGTCTGACTACGACAAGCTGATGCCGCCGCTGGTCAAGGGCATCCCGCTCAACATCTACTTTACGCTCTGGATCATCTCCATCACCGAAATCAACGAACTGCGCCAGGACTTCACTGTGGATCTGTACATGCGGGTGTACTGGGTGGACTTCCGGATCAAGTACCCCGTCTGCGATAAACTGCCCTTCATCATCCTGAATCCCGCACAGCTGGACAAGATCTGGATGCCCGACATTTTCTTCAAGCAGGAGAAGAGGTCAAGCAGGCACTTTGTGGTGCGGAGGAACGCGGGATTGAAGTTGAACAAGGCTACAAACGAGGTGTTCTTCTCAGAGAGGGTAACGCTGACAACCTACTGCGCGTATGACTTCCGCTTCTTTCCGCTCGATCGCCAGGCCTGTACAATGGCCTTCGAGTCGTACAGTATGGATGGACGATACGCCAACCTCTCCTTCAAGCCTCTCGCCATACACTTTGACAAGTTCAAGTTCAAGATCCCGCAGTACGAACTGAGCTCTATTTCGCCGTATAGCTGTTACTATGATTACATGTACCAGGGTTCGTACTTCCTCAACCAAAGCTGCATCCAGGCTAACTTCGTCTTTGATCGCCAGTTCAGTTACTACTTCGTGCAGATGTACCTTCCATCAATCCTGATTGTCCTCGTCTCTTTCCTCAGCTTCTGGATCCCGGTTGACAATGTTCCTGGACGGGTTTCTCTGGGTGTAACTTCTCTCCTAACCCTGGCTACCCAGTTCACGACCATGCAACGTTCCCTCCCACCCGTCTCCTACATGAAGGCCATGGACATCTGGATGTTCTTCTGTATCGTCATCGTTTTCCTCGCCATTTTGGAGTTCACGCTCGCCTACAACTTCCGCTTTGCCCTGGCTGGAGACAGTGACAAGAAACCCGAACCGGCCTTCGAACCCGTCACCATGCTGGGGATCGGCTCGCTGACCACCGGACTGAAGCAACCCAGGCTCATCGTGCTCGCAGAGCCTGAAGAAAGGAAGACGCTGCGTGCTCGCATGCAGGTCATCGCGTATCGGATTGCGAAGCGGTTTGCTGGGAAGAAGGGGAGCTTTGTCGACAATATGTCGAAGCTGTTGTTTCCGCTTGCTTTCGTGTTGTTCAATATTGCATACTGGGGTCACTATGGTCAGGGTCAAAAAGAGGTCACATTTTGGGGCGGCTGAACGAACTTCACAAACTCGGCCCAATCACAAGAGCAACATCACTTTCAAAATAGTAGTTTAATATCCCACTTGGAGAAATGTGATTTAGTGTGCAAATCAGTTACTTAACCTACCTATTCACCCTGGTCAGTAGGAAAACTAACAAGTCCTTGTGCGTACACGGTATACGTAGCCGAAATGAGTGGCATGGAACTGCACGTATATTGTAACATAAGCCTGTTCGTACGGTAGTGTTGATCGAGAATGGAAATGCGGCACTCTTTCATCGACTTCTGTTGGGAATAAATCACCTAACATTCGTGCAATATATGTCGTTACCGCCAAAGTTGTGTTTTGGTACTTACTTACCAAGAACGTGAACCATGTAGACATTTTGCGGTGTTCAAGTCGTTATGTATGGCCGCTACCAACAGAATGAAACAAAGACGGTCAGTTATCTTATAAATTATCTTATCGCAGTAGCCAGAAAATTCGACACCATCAGACAACACTTTGGTTTAACAAAAAGAGGTTAAGATGTCTAACTATGGCCGTAGGAACAAGGTGGCATGCCACCACTTGTATTTTCGCTATAATTTGTATTTTGCTTAATTACAAAAAAAAGAGATAGCAAAAGTTTCGCCAAGAAGAGAACAGCTCAAATCTCCTAAGAAACCTTGGAAAGAAAGTATTGGTTTCTCCCAAGACGAGATCTAAGTTTCACTGCCCCCCCCCCCCCCCTCCCCCCGCCCACTTTTCATGGCGTTCCCACGCTCCTTTGTCAAACATATTGCTGGCCACCAATCTGGCCGCCAATTATAAGCTGCATACAACCGCGGTAGAAGGACCTAACGATGGTGATGTGAACGATCGAGGACAAATTGACTGGATGCCTGGACAGTTCTGGACGATAAATTAAGCCCGTTCTTGAGAAGCCAGTGTTTGAGAATTAGTATAAAATATTAAATTTATCTATATAAAGGTGTGCAAAAGCGAATATCGCTCAATAATTAGCTATAGATCTTCGTTTGGTTTTAACCCGCGCCGTGCCGGTGCTCGGCGCCACCTTCACCGTGCCGGGGGGGGGGAGACCCCCCTGTAACTCGAAAACTAAAAGGGGCTAGAAAGACGCGGAAAAAGGCGTTCGAAAGCTCTTGACAAGCACAAGCATAAGCATTTGACAACTCACAAGAAAGCCAACAGGGCTCTCGGTCTTTTGATGAGATCGTTTCAAACCGGAAAAAAAATGGTCGCCCATTGTACGATGTCAATCCCAAGTATCGACATACTGCGCAAATGTTCGATCAATACTAGAGTATGGCTGTGTTATATGGGGAGGAGCTGCCAACACGCACTTGAAAAGAACTGGAAAAGTTCAGCATAAGTTCCTGACTTGGCTCTGCGCTCGCTGTCGTGTTGCAGATGTCGCTTTGGATTATGATAGTCTTCTACGCCATTTCGGACTAGCATCTCTCGCTGCAAGAAGATTACAATACGACATCATGCTCCTGAGAAACATTCACAACAACCAAATTGACTCGTCTTTCCTTGTAGAGTCATTCCCGTTGGCAGCTGCTCCCCGTGTACTGCGTAGAAGATTGTTGTTCCACGTGCCGCATGCCAGAGTGAACACGGTCAAGTCCAGTATGTTTATCAGAATCTCTCGTCACTGCAACACGTTCTTAAACCCTACAGGGACCGTAGATATACATACAGGGATTGGAAATTTTAGGAAACATGTCATCGTATACTCCACTACAATACTCTAGTCAGTGTAATCATAGTGCTTTTATATCTCATAGGTCATGTCTTTTAGGTAGGCCGTGTGTATTTTTGAGTTGTCAGTCTAGTCATGTACTCATTTAATATATCATGTCTTTGTCTTGTATCGCATTTTATATCACATGTTGTATGGTGTCTCTTATAATTTTAGGAAACATGTCATCGTTTAATCCACTACAATACTCTGTAAGTACTGGCTCCACGATGCGCGTTTTTCATAATATGAGTACGCTTTTGCATGATTTCGCTATTTTCATCACCGAAATAATGTCCGTTCCATATGAATACACAGAGCCGGCTCCACGCTGGAATGAAGTTTGTTTATACTCGAAAAGACGAAAAAGCGTATAGAAAAAAGCGGTAAAGCGTCCTCAGAAAAGCGAAATACTGGAAAAGCGTCCTCGGAAAGAACAAATCATCAAAAAGATGACATCCTGCAAAAGCGACATTCAGTTTAAATATTTAGACCTAAATTCGTTTTTCTGAGGATCTTTCTATGCGTTGACCATTCTGATACAGAGTTGGTTGCTTTGCGATACAATCGGTGCTTGTACACAGCGTGTAGGGTTGGGGCTGTGCTGTTCGTGTCTGTTTGCTTCGTGCAAGTTGAAGCGTTACAGTACGCAGGCAGTAGGTACTGAAAGATTGATATCGATTTAGAAGTCGTATGAATTTAGAAGTCGATGTGACGTGTCGTGTTTTTTTTCCTTCTTCTGAGAGATGCATTCGTGATTGCTTGTTGATGCGAATACAGTTATAATTATAACCATATACATATATATATATATATATATATATATATATATATATATATATATATATATATATATATATGCATTGTAGGTATCCTACTCTCTGATTGACCAATAAAACAAGGTCACGTTGTCCTGTTTTATTTATTATTGGATGATCATCAACACGGTAGCGAAAACGTCCAATTCCGCCACGTTCTACAGTAACAAGAGGAACAAACAGCGCACAACTACTTTCAACTCAATTTTGAAAGTGCAATACTGGGACGAAATGTTAACACCGCACAACGTGAAAACGAACACACCCACAAACTGTCCCTGATTACAGCTGTCCGCCACAGCACGCTCTCCATCAGCTCTATGACCTAAAGGACGCCAACGGCGGTGAGGCGCGATCAGGTCAGTTACCGCCTAACAGTCGGCCGCCCGATCCACTCGGGACTGCTGCCACGGCACGCTGCCTACACCGTTGAAGTACGTCACAAAGGCGTCACGCACCTCAGCCGCCCGTCTGGTGTAGTTGCGCGCCGCCCCCAGGTCGCGGATGTCGGCCAGGCCGGCCACCTCACCACGCTCCTCCGTCCCCAGGTAGCTGTAGCAGCCGGGTCGTGCCGGCTGCCGTTGCAGGTCCTTGTTGCGCAGGAAGTTGTGCAGACTGCACGTGGCCTGCACGAGCAGCCGGGTCGTCTCCACGCTGCATCCAATGGCACCACGGTAGATCCTCCAGCGCTGCGCGAGAATACCGAAGGTGCTTTCGGAGGTCAGCCGAGCGCGGCACATCCGGTAGTTGGCGACACGGCGTTCGTTGTTGGTCAGTCGGGTGCCCGGGAACAGCCTCATCATGAACGGCCATAGCGGGAAAGCCTCGTCCCCGATGAGCACGTGTGGCTCCTCGTCCCCGATGAGCACGTGTGGCTCCTCGTCCCCGATGAGCACGTGTGGCTCCTCGTCCCCGATGAGCACGTGTGGCTCCTCGTCCCCGATGAGCACGTGTGGCTCCTCGTCCCCGATGAGCACGTGTGGCTCCTCGTCCCCGATGAGCACGTGTGGCGCCTCGTCCCCGATGAGCACGTGTGGCTCCTCGTCCCCGATGAGCACGTGTGGCTCCTCGTCCCCGATGAGCACGTGTGGCTCCTCGTCCCCGATGAGCACGTGTGGCTCCTCTTCCCCGATGAGCACGTGTGGCTCCTCGTCCCCGATGAGCACGTGTGGATCCTCGTCCCCGATGAGCACGTGTGGCTCCTCGTCCCCGATGAGCACGTGTGTCGACACCGGCCATCAGCACTATACTGCAATATCCCTTATAGTTGTAGTTGATGGAACCACTGATGGCTGTTTTCTCCATCTGGACATGCTTGCCGTCTACGGCACCGCAGCAGTTGGGGAACTGCCACTCCTCTTGGTAGTCGCGAGCGCGCTGACGCCACTCAGCTGGCGTTGGAAACGGCATAACGATCGGTCCCAGGTCCGACCAGATGGTGGCGCACACCTCACGGACAATCTTCCTGATGGTGGCGTACCCGATGCGGTAGGACTCCACCACCGCCTGCATGGAGCCACCAGCAGAGAGGAACCGTAGGGTGGCAGTCAGGCGCTATCCGGGCGATATGGGATCACGCATTTCCGTATGTTGCTTGCGGATCTTGTCGGCGATGACCGCCAGCAGCTCGTCAGCAGGAAGTAGCGCTGGTGCGCGGCCGGGTCGGACTCCCGCATCTCCCGTACGAGTGTGTGGTACTCGCCGGTCTGGTCCCGCCGCAGCAGGACTGGGCGCACCCAGCATGCTCTCTGGCCGCGCTGCTCCTGCCGTCTGCGCCGCCACAGCAGCAGTAGTCGTAACAGCCGCGGCCGAGCGGGATCCATGACGGTTGTTTTGTATATAATATATCGCGTTGTGATGCTGAATTGCTTAATATTCAAGTACTTAAACTTAATATCTTAAACACACGAACTCCCGTTTTAGACTGTTTATTTCTCTCCATTAATTTTTCTCGCGATAATTCTCTCGAGGTCGCGAGCACAATAGAGTATTGTAAGTGTTGTATGGTGTCTTTTAGGTTGGTATGTTTGTGTTTTACCGTGTGTTTCGCTACGTTTGTGACTTCATCTATAAGTGGGTTTGATTGGTCTGTTTATGATGATTGAAATAAACTAAACTAAACTAAAAAAAATCGAAGGTATTTATATTTGTATACATATATTTTATTTTGTATTTTAGCATATTTTTTCAAGTCAGTATTGAGGTCACCAGAGATCATCAAATGTCAGATTTTCCAGTTTTAGGACTTCGCTCCAGAAACTCCCAGATATCACAGGAATTATGATAGCTAGGAAAAGAAACGGAAAAAACAATGGAAAGCTTAAAAATTAAATCATTAAAGTGTCCTTAGATTTTAGCTCAGGTCAATAGTTTAGGCTCCAGAGCTCATCAAATGTCAAAAGGCTATTTTCTACAAAACAGTTGATCACGAATAGCTTTTTACCTAATAAAAACAAGGCAATAATTTTGACGCCATCGTATTTATCTCGTCAAGTCGCTTCAACTCATACTAGTGTTGACCAGGTTAGGTCAACTTAAAATGTGACCTCAGGTCAAGGTCAAGTGGTGACCCAAGTAGGTCATGTTACATTTGGGAAGACGTGCCGTGACGAGAAAAACACATTGGTGTCGGCTTCACTCCTCTATCGTCATTATGTCAAGAGTTATTGCCATACAACTATTGGTGACCTCTGATGACCTAGGCTGACCCTGTAGGGGTCACTGAACAAAAATGGCACCTAGGTCATCAAGAATGTCCTATAATAACATGATCCAGAAGGAATTAGACTGATATCTTGCGTATCCTTGTAATAGGAAGCATTTGAATATTTCCCCATTGACTTTTGATGGGGAGGTCACGAAATGGACCCGACCTTAAGTCGCTGATATACAAAATCCAAGACAAACGAATTGTAGATGTATATGACCTTATGAAATCCTGTAAGTGTAAAACCGATCATCCACAAACTGTGAATGTTGTACGACCACAAGTTCTTTTGGAGGTGGGGTCACGTGACCTGGTATGGTGACCTGACCTGAGATGACCCGAGGTATCCTTTTTACATAATGTTGACAATTGATGTCCAAACAACTGTGCCAAAAACGGCGGGGCTGCGCGCCGCCGTTTTCCCGCTATCCGCGAAAAAACTGAGGGAGGTGTCTAAACACGCCCCCCCCCCCCCCCCCGGCACGGCGCGAGTTAAGATATAGGGATGATGTGAGCGTGCAGCCAGGTGTTAGGGTATTCATGTGAAGTAAAAAATTACGCCAGCTGAGCTGTGGTCATTTTTGTATGTGCAACTTTTGGTCGGGGCCACTCAAAGCACTTTTACCACCCCTGCTGAGTTATGTGGACTTGTTGAGTTCGCAATAAGTCGTATAACTCATACACTCCTCTATTGTCTCACACACTCCTCTATTGTCTCACACACTGTTCTATTGTCTCACACACTGTTCTATTGTCTCACACACTCCTCTATTGTCTCACACACTGTTCTATTGTCTCATACATTTGTTCGGTGCATTACTCTGCAGACATGAACCAAATTAACATTACATAGCCAGATTTCCAGTCAACCATTCGTCCATTTCCATTATTTCGCAGAATGACCGCAATAGCCATATTCGAGGCACATTTCAACAACATTTCACGATCCGCCAAACTGAGCCGCGTGGTTGTGTACTGAGTGTGGTAACTAACTACGCTAGCTACGCTGACTAACTACGTAACTAACTACGCTGACTACGCTGACTAACTACGTAACTAACTACGCCAACTACGCTGACTAACTACGTAACTAACTACGCTGACTACGCTAACTAACTACGTAACTAACTACGCTGACTACGCTAACTAACTACGTAACTAACTACGCTGACTACGCTGACTAACTACGTAACAAACTACGCTGACTACGCTGACTAACTACGTAACTAACTACGCTGACTACGCTGACTAACTACGTAACTAACTACGCTGACTACGCTGACTAACTACGTAACTAACTACGCTGACTACGCTGACTAACTACGTAACTAACTACGCTGACTACGCTGACTAACTACGTAACTAACTACGCTGACTACGCTGACTAACCACGTAACTAACTACGCTGACTACGCTGACTAACTACGTAACTAACTACGCTGACTACGCTGACTAACTACGTAACTAACTACGCTGACTACGCTGACTAACTACGTAACTAACTACGCTGACTACGCTGACTAACTACGTAACTAACTACGCTGACTACGCTGACTAACTACGTAACTAACTACGCTAGCTACGCTGACTAACTACGTAACTAACTACGCTGACTACGCTGACTAACTACGTAACTAACTACGCTGACTACGCTGACTAACTACGTAACTAACTACGCTGACTACGCTGACTAACTACGTAACTAACTACGCTGACTACGCTGACTAACTACGTAACTAACTACGCTGACTACGCTGACTAACTACGTAACTAACTACGCTGACTACGCTGACTAACTACGTAACTAACTACGCTGACTACGCTGACTAACTACGTAACTAACTACGTAACTAACTACGCTGACTAACTACGTAACTAACTACGCTGACTACGCTGACTAACTACGTAACTAACTACGCTGACTACGCTGACTAACTACGTAACTAACTACGCTGACTACGCTGACTAACTACGTAACTAACTACGCTGACTACGCTGACTAACTACGTAACTAACTACGCTGACTACGCTAACTAACTACGTAACTAACTACGCTAGCTACGCTGACTAACTACGTAACTAACTACGCTGACTACGCTGACTAACTACGTAACTAACTACGTAACTAACTACGCTGACTAACTACGTAACTAACTACCCTGACTACGCTGACTAACTACGTAACTAACTACGCTGACTACGCTAACTAACTACGTAACTAACTACGCTAGCTACGCTGACTAACTACGTAACTAACTACGCTGACTACGCTGACTAACTACGTAACTAACTACGTAACTAACTACGCTGACTAACTACGTAACTAACTACGCTGACTAACTACGTAACTAACTACGCTGACTACGCTGACTAACTACGTAACTAACTACGCTGACTACGCTGACTAACTACGTAACTAACTACGCTGACTACGCTGACTAACTACGTAACTAACTACGCTAACTACGCTGACTAACTACGTAACTAACTACGCTGACTACGCTGACTAACTACGTAACTAACTACGCTGACTACGCTAACTAACTACGTAACTAACTACGCTAGCTACGCTGACTAACTACGTAACTAACTACGCTGACTACGCTGACTAACTACGTAACTAACTACGTAACTAACTACGCTGACTAACTACGTAACTAACTACGCTGACTACGCTGACTAACTACGTAACTAACTACGCTGACTACGCTGACTAACTACGTAACTAACTACGCTGACTACGCTGACTAACTACGTAACTAACTACGCTGACTACGCTGACTAACTACGTAACTAACTACGCTGACTACGCTGACTAACTACGTAACTAACTACGCTGACAGGACATGCGCCTGTCCTAAGACGGTTCGTTGCCATTGGCGATTGGTTAGTAATATCGATTGTCTTGAAAGTCTGGGAACATTCGCACAATGGACGCTGTTGATCAGTGGTAAGCAGGGGCTCTGACACAAGGGGGGGGGGGGGGGGCGGTGGGACGTGTCCTTCCATTTTTGAGCCAGGGGGAGATTATCCTCCAAATTTTCACTGACGAACATTTATAAATCAGTGTGTTCAGTTGTACTCATTATTTGTAACCCCTCCCCCCGCTCAACAGCTTTTGGCTGACGTTCTAACCCCCGTCCCCCTCAACAACTTTTCGCTAACGTTCCATCCCCTCCCCGCTCTACAACTTTTCGCTGACGGCGACCACTCGGCTTCCCACAATCCCGTGCCCCCAATTTCGAAGGTGTGGCAGACTCGCGGAGCCCCCGGTGGTGAGTTGTACTGCATCGCTGCTGAGATCCTGTTTCTGCTTTCCCAATTACAAGCGTCTTCTCATTTCACCGCCTGAAATTGCCACACTTCTGAGAATAGATGTATTTACCAAGAAAATCCAAACTTTTGATGATCCAAAGCAAAACAGACATTTGAAACATCGAGAACGAAGTGCGACCAGAGGATGTGCAAGGGTAACATTTACATAATACAGCTTAATTTTATACCAAGTTAGTGATCCAGTATTCCGTCATCAGTAGAAGGGCTGGACAACGGACAAGTAATGCAAAATAAATACACACATAAATAGACATTACAGCATTTCAGCTTTCGGTATAATAACCCGCCCCGTTTCCTTTACCTTCATCTACGATATAATCCTACGTACTGAGACCTAATGTCTTATTCAACCATACATGTTTAATCTAAGTGCTAACAAAGGTCGCCATCATCCACAGGAATAATTGTTTTTGAGAAGTGCGACATGATGCATGGGGTGGCTACCAGCTTGACCTTGCGATAATCCCTCAGCCCATACATATATCAATTTAATTATATGTATTTGATATATTGAACAGAAGCCCTGTTTACAGCATGTGTCTCGTCGAATGTCGTTAAAAAAATATATGACGCCCATAAAACCTCTTTTTCCTCTTCTAATATGACTTTCTCCTCTGTGCACAGGTTGCAATCCTAATACAAATGGCCAAGACACATAACAAAAGTGTATTATGCATTTACACTACATAAAACATAGACATTGTTAACCAACCACTCTGTTTTGTTTTTTTAAGTGATGATGTCTTAGCCAACCACCTTATCGCTATAGCGAATATCCCCAAACAATAGTCTAGCCGTGATCACAATTGCCATGGCCATATTGCTGTGGTGAACTAACTTGCATGGGGCGATCTCGACAGCTGCGGGCACAGTGCACGATCCTGGCTTCGACCACTCATTACCAATCGGCTCTAAATTGTTTGATAGTTGCTCTTATTTGATTCTTGCTCTGTGATACTGTGTGCATTCATTTCTACACCCATCTTCGTTTGTTAAAACTGTCAGTGCTTCAAGAACAACATATTTTTCCTTGAGCTTTTCAGGAAAAACATGCATTTCATAAAAGAAGCCTTCAGTGTTAAAGGGAGGTGTTCACCTTATGATCTGTTTTTCTGCATTATCTTATAAAACATGTATGGTATCAAATTGATCGAATCTCAATTTAAAAATGAAATCACAATTTTCTATTTCAATATTTGTTATTATTTCTTTCTTGTTGGGGGGGGGGGGATAAAAAAAGCAGGTAGGTACATAACATACACTTCTTTCGGACTTCATAATCGGTGTTTTCCCTCACTATTGGAAGCGCGACATATCTGACGCTTTTCTTTCAATCTGTTCAACGTTGAATACACTGAACCACAAATGGCGTAAGTGCGCCGAGAAGCGTGACAATGTCTTTGCAAACAAATCGCTGACACTAAATAGGTCGCCGTTGGGTGCATAAGTGAACTTCTTATTTCATTGCCAGTTTTCCATAATTTGTTGATTTTTTAAATAAAAATGATTGTCTTATATGATAGGCTACAGCATAGTGTTATATACAGACAGAGACAAAACTACGAAACTCCTAATGTTGAAAATAAAAGATCCAATTTTCACAAATTGAGGGTCGCAACCACCAACTAGGCCGTCCTTGTGTGCATAAGTTAACTGTTAATTTGGTTACCTTTTCATTTAATGTTTGTTAATTGTTGCAGGGCACATTATCACAATAGCCAGGGTGCAAGACATATTTTCCATACAATTTTGTCAAAAAACATTACGAGAGAAGCCCGGAATTCGATGGGGACCGAGATTCGTTACGCAAGTACTTGCGAGTACCGGTCGTTAGAAGCGTGGATCGCTTATCAACTTTGACTTTAAATATCTCTCGGTAGGAATTGTATGCAAAATGTGAGCAATTTACAATATATTTTGACCTCGTCTGTCGATTTCAAGTAATAACTAAATTTTGTGGGAAAAGGTGAATATTCCTCTTTAAGGATTATTGCATAGACATGAAGCAAAAATAAGAGATTCATCAGCCTTCCAAATGAATAACCGCCCGTGTTGTTCGTGAAGTAACTGGTAGCAATGAGCGCCTACAAAATTGAAGTGAATTTGTAGGTGAATCGCTTCACTTAGGTCGACGTTATGAATGATAAGGCGGTGCTCTGACACCCTCTAACCTGGTAACATAGGCACGCCTAACTTTCCCTGAACCGTCTGACACAGTAAAGGAAAATACTCCTTCCACCCAGACACTCAGTCTAAGAGCTCAACTAAACGTTTCGTCCAGAGCGACGGGTGAATTCGGGGAACAGGTGCTCCAGACTGATGATGGTGATACCCTCCTGGTCCGTGAGCGGCACTGGGGTTATCGGTCTCCACCCAGATAGCGGCGGCTGAAAATCTACACCAGTGGCGGCCCCCGAGGGCGTGTCAGGCTGCCAGGTCCAGACTCTGGGGGTTGGTGCCGGTCGGAGCAGGGGTTGCGTGGTTGGTGCCGGTCGGAACGGGGGTTGCGCGGTTGGTGCCGGTCGGAACGGGGGTTGCGCGGTTGGTGCCGGTCGGAACGGGGGTTGCGCGGTTGGTGCCGGTCGGAACGGAGGTTGCGGAGTTTGTGCGGGGAGAAAAGGGGGCCGAGGGGTTTCCTGGAAGGCTGGATTTGGAGCTCGTGGCGACAGGGAGAAATAAACAGGTGGTTTTTGAGTCGTGATGTGAACAGTAGTCGGTTTGCGGGAAGGTTGATGAGCCGGCAACGTGTCAGGTGTCAAGATGTCTTCAGACGCTGGAAGATTGTCTGTTGATGCTAGCACCAGTGCTTCAGGTGCTGGAATCTGTTCCAAAAGCTGAATGTTCTCATCTGCAGGCCGTGCTTCCACCACCAGTTGGCGTATTCCTCCAGGCTGGCTAACAACCTTGCCTCGTCCAACGACCTCAGGTTTCCCTCCAGGACGTCGTCGCACGAATACAGCAGTCTTCTCCCGAGTCTTGCCCACTTTCTTCCTGATCCAGCCCTTCAGTCCTTGACGCGCCAGCTCTGCGGTTGTTGGATTCACAAATTCCAGCACCCTTTCCAGCGTTGAGACAGGTGCCACGGAACTGGTGTTTGTGAAGCTCTGCTGGGAGGATTTGACTGTAGGTCTTGCAGTTGCCGGTGAATTCAATGAGGTCTCATTTTGTGACAGGTTTTCATGTGTCTCGTCGCTCGGTGTGGTCTTGCTTGAAAGTGATTCTGGAGTTACAGATTGATCAAGAGATGGGAATAATGGCGAGGATTCTGACGATGTGGAGGCTATTAGTGGCCTAGTGGTACCCTGGTTTGCTGGTGGTCCTGCAAGAACAGATCGTAGCAGTTCTTCCTCAGCTTTTGTACGAGCTCTGAAGGCACGATTCACTTCTGCATTTGCTGAGGCTCCATTTTTGACACCAAGACTTTCGGACGGGGTGGGAATATTGTTTTCGGAAGACGACGTCCTTGGTCCTGTCACTGAATGCACCGGACGAACATCGTCTATAACTGTAACATCCTCCACAGAAATAGGGGTGGTAAAGTAGGTTTCGGGACTCTCCGTCGTGAGACTGGGTGTAGAGTTGATGACTTCTGGCACCTCCGTCGTTGGAACAGACGTGGAGTCCGGAGCTTCCGGTCTCTCCGTCGTAGTGGCAGGAGTGGTGATGACGTTTTCTTCTGGAGCAGTAGTTAAAGATGGACGACGAATCCGGGAGGGTCTACGCCGCCTAGATGGCCTTCGAATACGTGGCGATGGAGCTGGGGTCGTAGTGGTAGGTAAAGTCGTGCTTCTTTGCGGTGAACGCGATGAAGACTTTCGTCTGATCGGGCGAGGACCTCTCAGTTTATTACTGCCACGAGTTCGGGAGAGTGATGGACGACGCAACGAGGAGGTACGGAAGCCATTCGTTCGCCGCCTGGGAGCTCCTAGCCCTGTGTTGCCGGACGCTCGCAAAGAATGTCCGTTTTCTTTGTGGTCCTGAACGTCTGTCAACCATGTCTGCTGATCGTCTTCGTCTTCTGATGCTAGTGCCTCGTCATACTGAGTTGTGGTGCTGTCCGTTTCTATGTCACTTACTGTTGTAGAAATAGGGACCGGTGTTGTTGAAGAATAAAGCTCCTTTGAGAGAGTAACTGGGTCTCTGTCAAGCGCGACAGAGTCTGTCTGAGCTTTGTTGCTACTTCCGTATCTCTCTTCAGTTGTCTCCTCAGATTCAAAAACATTTGCCGGTTCCAGATATTGTTGAGATCCTGAGAAAGGAGACTCCGTTTCACTCACATACTCTGTGGCAGATGTTTGATCCCATTCTGGGGTGGGCGTCGTCTCGGGTGTGTCCTCAATGACGAAGTATCCTGGTGTCGCACGAACTCTCTCATCTCTGATGAGTAATTGGTCTCTGTCAGAGGGTCTCTGTCTCTGTCCGTTGTTTGAGTTAGCTGAAATGTCGTCTGCCTGACCCTTTACATCTGCTGACAGATACGGTAGTGGTAGTGTGTTCGTCTGACTATCTTCATTATGAAAGTCAGGGAATCGGATGGGATTCTGCCTTCTTACACCAATATTGAAGTCATCCTCGTTGGTGTTGTCTTGTTCAACCTTCGCTGTTTCAAGCGTACCACTGCTGAAATCACGCCAAGTTTGTGAAACCTTGCGCTGAATGGAAACAATGGGTGTCTCTTCATGTATTGGTGATGTTTGACTTACGGAGCCGGGAACACGTAGGGTTCCTGATAAGAATGCCGGATTGACACCAAAGTTATCTTTCACTTCCCCTGGAGATGGAGTGGCACTATTTGATTCCTGATAATCATAATTATCTGCGTTTCCGGGATCGGTTGCAATGCTTTGTGTCGGTGGCTTCCTTGAATCTGAAACCAGTAATGGAGATTCGGTTGTCGATTCTTCGCCAATTCCACGTTGAGCCTTTTGCTCTCCTGGTCCCAGTGAATCAACCGGAGATAAAGGATATGTTACCACAGGTGACGTGGGGATCACAGCTTCAAATCTCGCTTCGTCGTCAGGCAATGCTGTTCCTGGGGTATACACTGGATCTTCCTTGTTTGTAGCAGCATCTCTATTCTCATGCATCTGGCCCATTTTTCTTCTGACCCATTCCTCCAATCCCTGTCTTGCCATATCAGCTGTCTGTGGATTCACAACACTCAGCACCTTCTCCAGCTTTGAGCCTGTAGCTACAGAGTATACCTCTTCATTGCCGTTTTGTGTGGGTTCATTTGATGGAGTACCCACATGGAATGATGCCCTGACCTTAGAGTCGCCTCTGCTTGGGCCAACTGCATGCTGAATCCTTTGATTTGGTTGCAACACTGTTCCTTGATCAGTGGAAACGTTCGAATCACCTTCGGAAATTTCGTGGGAGCCATGCGCATCCTTGAGTAAGTCTGCGACCACTAAACTCAGGAAGTTATGTGCCTCACCATGATGATTATGTTCTGTCATGAGCTGAGATCCGACTGCATCCATCGAAGGACCAACGGAATGCATAACATCATCGACGGTGATACTGTTGCTAACGTCATCACCAGGATTGGTGCTTTTGGCGTCATTCAGCAAGCGTCCTACAATGGAACGAAGCACATTATGCGCACTGCCCGTATTTATGTGTTCTATATTTTCCTTTGGTCGAGGACGACGCCGGCGAACGAACCTGATCTTCTTCACTCGTTTACCAGATGGAAGCAGAGGCCTTGCTCCAGGTGCCAGAGCGTACTCTAACGGCGGTTCGGTCGTCACCTCCGTCAAATAATCGGTGTTTTGGCGGAACTCATTTGCCTTAATACCTTCTCGATTTTCACCTTCCCGTTGCTGGTCGGAAATACTAGCCCGAGTCTTCCCAACAATATTTTGTCTCGGGCTGGACTGCCGAGGTGGTGCGGGAGTAGCAAACCCTTCTATACGCCCGAAACCACCGCTGGGGTTTGTCAAGTCGGTCGTATGACCGATGGGCTCCGAAGAAGCAGCTGGAATGTCGCGGGGTGGTGTCGTGGGACCAGAAATCTGAAAACGTTCGGGAAACAGACTCTGAGCTGACGGACGCCAGCGCTGACGTTGCTGTGAGGCCAGCAGACGCAGGAAGGCGCTATCGTTCGGAGGACGGAATGTCGTCACCTCCGGCTCATAGTCCTCAGGTTCGGGAGCTGGCGTCGTGAAATACGTGTCGATTGGAGGGCGATATGTCGTCACCTCAGGTCCAGATGTCGTCACCTCAGGTCCAGATGTCGTCACCTCAGGCTGTGGCCGGTTGGTGGGCGACTCTGGCGCTTTGAAGCTTGTCACCTGATGTTGAGGAATTGGCTGTTGTGACTGTAACTGCACTGCTGACTCTTGTGTCACGAACCTTGTCGGTTGCGGTAGTGACGAAACTGTTGGTGGGGGAATTCGAGGTATTGCAACTAGGGAGTCAGACGCTGCCTTTTGAGCAACGACATCCGAGAGACGAGGACCACCGCTCCAGCGCGTTATTGGTCCGGTAGCGAATAGCTTGTCTTCAAATCGATTCTTTACAAATTGCGCGTGTTTCTTAGCGTCTTTCGTGAAGCCCAGACGAGGGTGGTTGTTCGTTCGAAGACGGTTGAAGGCTGCTGTCAAAGCGTTTGCCACTTGACGTGAGTTGTGAGACTCGGGGTCGTCGGGAGAGGTTACGGGACTAGGCAAAGCTGGCGGAAGGAATGTGCCGATGGTTGCTGGGATTTCAGTGGTTGTTGGCACACTATCAGGAGTGTCCGGTTTCAGTGTGGTGGCCAACTCTGGGGATTCTGTTTGACCAAATATTAATTGCACAATATTCGATATATAGGCGTCGGGATCGGAATGGTCAAGCGATTCATGATGCAGCACTACGTGGTCAGCGCTCTGCTGAGGGTGCGCTGTTAATCTGGCACTAAATAAACCATTTGACTCAGCTCCAGGTGTTAGCTCTGTACCAAATGGAACTAAGCTAGGATCCCGATATGATGCTGCTGCCACCTCATTGCCCGGGACTCCCAGGGTCGAACCACTTCGATCGATTGTCTGAGTGGTCTCAATCTCATGTCGCAAGGCCGCCAACTCACTATCAGCAATAGTTTCGATCGTCCCATTTGGATACTCAAACTCATACTGGTAGAAGTTCCTAGCCCCACCTTGTTCACCCTCATCCCTTGCAAACAGTCCCCCTAGGCCTTGTTCCTGGGAGAATGCAGTGTTGGGCGAAACTGGCTGTTTCAGGGACACCGACAACGAAATCCCGCCCTTAATCTCCAGCAGACGCTCAGCCACCTCAATTTCGGCCTGCAACTTCTCAACATCCGCCGCCGGGATGGTACTGCTGCTGCCATCTGGATGCTGATACATGTAGTCGAAGTAGTATTCATCCTCGTCAGATGTCGGGTTGGCAGCAGCTGGGACGGCTTGGCGCTGCGGTGCGGCTCCAGCGCTCGAAGGCGGCCACACGGGATGAACAGGTGGTGCCACGTGCTCACGAGGGGACCTCGCCACACGTGCACTGTGGTGTGCCAGTGTTACGTCATGAGCAGACAAGCGTAGCAGCGTCGCCAGGGAGACGGATGGATCCTCACCCGAGTAGATTCCCTGTAAATTGCACCAGCGTCAGGTCAGTGGAAGAGAACAATTATTACGAGTCTAACATCACACACACACACACACACACACCTAGGGATGTCAGGTATGGCAGGCCTATATCAGACAGGTGTCACAGGTGTGTGGCATACCTGGCTGTAAAGATAACCCGGCAAATGTACACGAGAACAATCGCAATCTTAAACTTTAAAACAATTGTTATCTGTACATTAGCATGGTGGCCATAGATCAGACTGTAATATACTAGTATCTAGACTGTCATATGGGCACAGGGCAACCCAATAACCCTAAAATGCATCCATTGTATTGTGTGTTAAAAAATTACCTTTAATAAATTACAGTAGAATAGCTTCTGATGTTGAGCATACAATTTGCACGTAATTGATTCAGAAAACGAGGAAATTTGACACGTGAAACAGCTTCCGAAACATGAAATCAGACAGGTTACCTGGTTTAGTGGTAAGGCAGACACTCGTCACGACCAATCGTTCGTCCGCTGCTGGAACTGGTGAAGGTACTGCACAATGATGTGGTGTTTGGTGGAAATGAAAGGGATAGGAAGCAGTGTTCGATGAGGAACGGATAGAAAACACTTCTCGTCCTTCGGGGGTGTGAAACACCTGATATCAGGGCCTCGGATAACATGTTAACTGGGGGGGGGGGAATTTCCCACCCAGTGGAGGAATTTACCCCCCCCCCCCCTAGCGGAACCAATTTCCCCCCCCCCCCCCCCCCTCCCCCGCCCAGTGAAACTGAGTTAATTCGACACGAGCGGGCACTAGGATACTATATATGATGCATCACGCCTTTAAAAAAAATCGTTCAGTTAATCGACGTTTTTTTACTGTACTGCATGGCCTCGGTTAGCATGTTAACTAAGAAGGGGGGATGCCCCGCGGTGACTGCTGGCTCCCTCCCCAGTGACTAAATTTTTGCCTCTGGTGGGAGCAAAATTCGTCGGTAACATACGATTGTACGGTCTGTAAAATAGATAAAAGCGTTACTGAAGCATGTCTTCAACTTAAAACCAATAGAACGCCGTTTGCAGCTACCTAGCGTAGCTTTGAGATCTTGAGGACGGATACCCGCTCCTCGTCGCGTCGGTTCGAAAATGGCGTGGAACACAGGTGTCGATTTATATACGTTTGGGGTGGCCCACGGCCTCAGTATTCTGAGTTTGCTCCCCAAAGATGCTTTGGGCTCACTCAATGTTTTCTGGCCAAAGGCGGATCCAAGGGGGCCAGAGGCCAAAGCCCCCAAACCGCCTGAAATCAGCAAAAAATAAGCATTTTCTAATTAAAAAGCCAGGAAACCTTTATGAAAGCAAATGTATTAACCCTCGCCCTACGGGAGCTTTTATCACCTTCGCCCTACGGGGGGGCCTGACAGCCCCCCCCCCCCCCTGTGAACTTCCAAACCAAGCAACTTAGAGCAATGTGGTGAGTACGAGCATGTTTCCTGTCATGAGAGGAATCTAACAGTATGCGATTTTTAGGTTTCAGGTCAACGGATGACCTTCCAGGTCAAGTGAATGACCTCAGATTTACCACGTCCAGAACAGCGATTTTGCTCTTCAGAAAACCTCAAAAATTAGAAATTGATAAATGTAAAAAAGGCATGTTCCTAGACCAGTTTTGGCTCAAAAATAAAAAAAGGTAATTATTTGTTCGTATCTTGTCTATAAATGTCAAGACAAGTTATTAAAAAAAGATGATGTCATCGGTTTCTTACACTTAGGAAGCCATCACTCAGTCAAAAATGAAGATGTTACTTTGAAAATTGGTATGGGTATTGTCCATACTTAGTTCTCTCACATTTATTCCGTTTTTTTATATTGTTGAAAATGTTGATTTTGTGGGGATTTCTCCCAAAAAAAACATTAGGGGTAAAAATACAACATTTTGAAAATCTGAGATCGCCATTTTAAAGACAAGTCCATTTTGTATCTTTAGTGAATTGCGTTTGCAATTTACTTTAAAACTCTTTTTTCTACGATTTTTCCAATATTTCTTTTAAAAAATACCAACATGACGTCATCAAAACGTCATTATTTCCCGAATTTCTCAACCAATTTCAAATAAATTGTTACAGCCTACGTATAATTGCTGTAAACGCAGCTACTTTTTTTGCAGCTAATTTCAGCAAGATTCACTGCATGTGTAAAAAGTTATTCAAGAAAAACCTCAGGGGGGGGCCTGTCAGGCGAGGGTTAAATCACCCATTCATCCATAAGGAAGCAAACTCCTATGACTTTGTTTTATTTTTTTATACTTTTTGTGGATTTGGCCGCCAAAACAACTTCTTTTGCCGTTCTGGGTTCTCCCTTGTGTCTGGCCTTAGATCAGGCATTTGACACATATACCATGGTTTCAGCCACGGCGATCCGTGGAAAAGCAAGCTTCTGATGAATTCGTTGGTTCTAGGAACATAGACTACCCAAAACCACCTTCATTCACAGCGAAACCGGGGGTATATCAGCGAAGCAATATTTCTCTCCTTCGTAAAGTTTTAGTGGTTTGTCTCCTCTGGGGTGGCCCTCACTGTGTGGGGCTGTGGGGGCTGAGGGCGCCTTGGGGGGGGGCCAAGGCGCCCTCAGCCCCCACAGCCATATTTTGATTGAATAACAGATTTCACCGCATATCCGACGAATAAATGTAGGGATGTGTGCCAGCATTTGGCCGACACGACCGATGACGAATGGGTCTCTCGAAAAAATGCCGACGTTGAGCCGATATCAGTCCGATGGTAGGACGACGGCCCGAGTTTCATGTATTTCGTTTCGAAAGCAATATGCCATGTTTACGTGGTATGAGTGAAAACATCATTTGAAAGTTGAAAAAACGTTCAAAACGAATAACAATTATTTCAGTTGTTGACGTCTAACCGTAATATGTGAGATGAGTTGTACAGTAATCAGCAATCAACGGCAACAACCAGGTAACAACTATTCTTAGTTTTGGTGCCTCGTATTCCATTACAAGGGATACCATTTCCCATTGCAAAGGATTCCTATTGCATGGGTTGGATCTGCACTGATTAATACGATAATTTCATGAGGAGTTACTAATTGCAGATCAGCTATTGTATTAACCCTTGACTTACTGGGGGCGGGGGCTATTTTTTGCCCCCTCCTGTTATTTTGCAATAACTCCTAAACAAACAAACTCCTAAATATCGTCACAAACATTTTAGTACCTTCTCTCCAGGGCTGCGGAGTCGACATAATTTTAGCAACTCCGACTCCGGCCTGAAAAAATCACCTCCGACTCCGACTCCGACTCCAGCTCCCACTCCGGTCTATATCCGTTCTCCAACCGCATGCTAGAAAGCAATATCTGCAATGCCATCTATCAGGCGGCGGAACCCGCGAAACGGGCACCGAGCGGCGAGCGCAGCCAGCCGCCGCCGGCCCAGCTCGCAGCAGCTGGGCTTCAACCCCAGCTCGTTCCAGCAAGTCTTCGTTTGAATCGCACTAGTGGATCTAGGGGGTGCGGCAGAAGCAAAATCCACCCCCCATCCCACGCTCGACGGGGGCGGCAATAGAAATTATCCCCACCACCAAATCCGTTGAAACTGGCGATGAAAAATGGGTACTGACTGAGAAAAATAACTTTTTGCGAACAAAAAAAAATCGAAACAATTTCCTCGTTCGTGTTTCCTCCATGTTGTAGCATTTTGGTAGCAGGGGGAAAGTGGCGCGTGCATATGTCGAAATGTCTAATAAAAAATCCACACCCATCATACTTAAGTAGCCATAAGTCAGCCAAAACTAAAAATATTGCTTTGAAATTCGGTTTGACTATTCTTCGTTCGTATTCGAAGTATATACTTCGTCTATACTTCGTTCTCCAATATATATTCCGGTTTTTCACTATGTTTGGAAATTTGATTTTGTGGATTTTTATCTCCAATTTTTTCCCTTCATAAAATCATATAAAATATAAAATCATATGAAAAGGCCGGAATATATATTGGAGAACCAAGTATGGACGATGTCCAAACCAAGTGTCAAAGTAATATCTTGAGTGTTGACTGACGTACGGCTCCCTAAGCAGTGGCGCACGCAGCAATTCACAAAGGACCAGGTCATTGCCTTGAGGGGCGCCACCCGATCGACAGGGGCGCCACGTATATTGGTGAAATTTTGCAGGGGGGGCGCCTCTCTTTCCGATCCATGCGGAAGGAGAGTCACTGGCCGGAGGGGCGCCGTCAATAGCCGGGGAGGAGCCGTCACTCGCCAGAGGGACGCCGTCACTGGTCGGAGAGGCGCTTCCACGGGCCGGAGAGGCGCCGTATATGGCATAAGACGCCCTCACTGGCCGGGGGCGCCGTCACTGGCCGCAAGAGTGCTGTCACTGGCCGGGGGAGCGTCCTCACTGGCCAGAGGGGCGTCGTGACTGATCGGAGTGGCGCCAGCTTTGCATGGGCGCCACGGGTCCAAAGGACCAGGTCGTGACCTGCATGGCCTGATACTCGGTACGCCACTGTCCCTAAGTATGATGGGTCTTGACTTTTTATTCGACATTTCCAAATATGCGTGGCGCGTCTGGCGCTATTTTCGATCTGGAGCGATTCCTACAACCAACGTAGTTAAAAAAAACGTTGCGTTTTGGCGGCAAAGTTTATAGCGCTGAATAGCGTGCGTGGAACGCATTTCGACAGTATTTGAGGAATTGTGACTGGGACTTGGGTATCGTTGTTTTCCTTTTCCCTGTAAACATGTAGCCAAATAAAATTCAGACTTTGTGAATGTGCAGGTAAAGTTAATATTTTGTCATTGTCAAGGTCAATTTAAATTACTATAACTTGGGATGGGTTCTTTGGCCTCAGGTCATTTCCAGACTCAAGAAATTTCAGGTACCAATTTTAAATCTGACACCCATTTTGCACCATGCTAAGGTACCTATCCCGGTGCATTTTATGGGTGCTATGAGTAGAGGTCTCACAATTTTTAGCATTTCCAACTAGTCAAGATCAGACTCAGCATGAACTCAGCTACAAAAAATGTTTGAGAGCGACAGAAGAGGAACAATGGGGTTGTCTGTTCTTACCACTGGCGGATCCAGGGGGTGGGGGCACTAGGGGCAAATGCCGCCCACAGGAACATGACGGGCATTCAATACAAGGATGTTCCCCGCTCCGCGTGCATTGGCTGTAAGAAGTGATAATTAGGGAGAGGAAAAAATTCCCTCCGGTCAATGATTTTCGCTTTGAGGACCCCCCTCCGCTCAACGACTTTTCGGGCTGACGACCCAACTCCACCCCCCCCCCCCCCCCCCCCCCGGTCAACAACTTTTCGCTGATGAAGCGGAGCGAAATTTTAGACCCCAATATCGAACCCTAGATCCGCCAGTGTGGAGTCGCTGCTGCTCCCGCTGTCTTACAGCTGACCAGTCAGTACGCCGCTCTCCGCCGCCTCGCCTACGGCAACAAAGTCTACCAGTCAGGGGTGTGGATTTCCAAAAATAATTGGGGGTGCTCAAGGGCAGATGTAAGGAGGCATCGTGCCATGCCCTTAAACGACTCAAATGGACTGAAAATTGGCATCTTTTCTTATTTTTAAGGAACCCTAAACAACGTTTATAAAGTCAAGGTTGTTTTAAACATAGTTAAATACACAAGCGAGCTAGATCCTTTGTGGTCGGGTCACAGCCACTGGCCACAGTGTTTGGCTGAGCAATTGAAACTCACAGGAAGTACTCAAGCCATAGATACCTACGACCCTGCTACATTACATTTTTTATGTCGGTGACCTAAGGTCAGGTCAGTTTCGTGACCTTCCCATTATAAGTCAACGATAGAAAATACATATGTTTTCGTATCAGAGGATACGCCTTAGATCAGAATAATTATTTTAAGGTTCTGCTATTATAACTCATTTGTGATGACCCAAGTACAATTATTGCCCAGTGACCCCTGCAAGACCGAGTGAGGTCATCTGAGGTGACCAGCACTGATTTGCCAATAACTATTGATAGCATACAATGAAGATAAGAACGTGAGACCGGCACCACTGTGTATGTCACGTCGAGATGCGTCCGATATTGCGCAGCACGACATACCCGGTTCACCACATGACCTTAAATTACCTTGACCTGAGGTCAAATTTTGAATTTGACTTAGGTAACCTGGTCGCCATGGTATGATTCGAATCTCTTTGACGAAACGAGCACCATGACGTTAAAATGGGCGCCGTGTGACCATAAGTATCGGTGCGTCCAAAACCCCAATCATCATCAGATGACGTTAAAACTATTGCCCTATCTTCATCAGGCGGAAATCTACCGCTAGATGAGTAAACTATAGGTTTCATTTACCACACATTTTCTTTCGAAAAGGGGTATAAACTGTAAAGTTAACCCGCGCACTGCAGGGGGGTTGTATTCCGTCCCCCCGCCCTCCCTCAGGTTTTTCAAAGATAGCGAAAAAACGGAGGCGCGCAGCGCCACCGGGTTTTCGCACACCTGTCAGGACATCGATTTCGCACACTTTGAAAAAAAAATAACCTAGGGTCATCTCAGGTCAGGTCACCAGACCAGGTCAAGTGACCCCACCTCCAGAAATGTTTTCAGTTGTGCCAAAGCCAGTGTTTTTCACCGATCAGTTTGAAACTTAAAGGATGGCATGAGGGCATACGTACTTACAATTCGTTTATCTCGGAATTTTTATATCGGTGACCTAAGGTCAGGTCAATTTCGCAACCTCCCCATAATAAGTCAATGGGAAAATATACAAATGATAAGGATATGCATGGTATTAGTCCAATTACTTCTGGATCATGTTATTATAGGATATTCTTGATCATACAAGTGTAAGTTTTGTTCAGTGACCCCTATTGGGTCATTTAAGGTCATGCGAGGTCACCATCACTTTTTTGTCAATAACTCCCGACATAATGAAGATAGAGAAGTAAAACAGACATCAATGTGTTTATCTCGTCAAGACACGTCTTCCCATATGCAACATGCACTACTTGGGTCACCGCTTGACCTTAACCTGAGGTCAAATTTTTAAGTTAACTTTAAAAAATCACCATGTATATCATTCAAAGCGTCTTGTCAAGATAAACACCATGACGTAAACAGTTTTCCGTTATCTGTATTACATAAAAAGTTAATAGCGAAACACGATTTAGCAAAAAACGTCATTTTTTTCTTCTTTGACCTCTGGAGCCTCAAATGTTGACCTTAGATCAAATTTGAGGACACTTCAGCGATTGTTGCAAATTTCACTGGCTGACGTTTGCTTTTTTCCGTTTGTTTCTAACTAATATAGTTTCTGAGATATATGGGAATTTATGGAGCGATGTCCTAAAACAGGGGAAAAAAAGAAAAATTTACCTTTGATGACCTCTGGTGACCTCAATTTTGACCTGACCTAAAACAATACTGTATACTTTCGATAGAACATGTATAAAGCTATCAAATTCCGTTTTCCACTTCTCGCTACGTAGCTTAGTTTTTGAGATCTCAGGGGGAGGGGCGGAAATCACACACCCCCTGCAGTTGGTGTTCGGCGCAAAGCCCCTGCAGTGCGCGGGTTAATATCCTTAGGCCGACGACCATTCTACCGACCAAAGTAATCGCCAACTGTCAAAAAGTCGACTCCGACTCCGGGCCGGAGTCGGAGTCGATAAGATTTTAGCGACTCCGACTCCGGCCAAAACTGCCGACTCCGACCGACGCCGACTCCGACTTCGACTCCGACTCCGCAGCCCTGCTTCTCTCACATCAATTCTACACATTTTGGCCAAAGGAAAAAGATGAGGCTGTGATAGCTCAACCGGGAATGACGTCAAAGTGACCTCATGTTCTTTGGTTTTTGTTGAAAAATAATGGTTTGCGGAAAACGCTGGCAAAGGTACAATGTTTGAGATAAATGCAATTGTCTTAAATTAAATGAATGAAAATAGACCGGGCTATTAAACTATTATCTCGGATGTTTGAGTTTTTTATTCAAAATTTTGAGAAATCCAAATATAAATATTTGTTTACAATATTTTCACACACAAATCCAGAATTATCCAACAACCGGAATATATGTGATCGAGACGTGTTCGGTGAATATGTGTACCAAATTTTAAGTCGATATCTTCTAAAATGACTGACTTATGACTTTTAAATGACAAAAATAGACCACCTCTCACAGCATTACTATGCATCAAAAATGCATTTCCGTTTTTGCTTTTTACTTCTATTTCTATGGAACAAACAATGTTCTAAGGTCATTTTTCGCGTTCTAGACGAGAAAAAAGCATTAACATGTGTTACAACGCCTAATGACATAGGTGTCGATTTATATTAGGTGTCGATAGGTAGCGTTATATTTACTTCTTAATATGTATTTGAGTTGGTCCTGCCCTCTTATGTTCTTTTATTTTATTTACTTTCCTATCCTCATCTGTGTCTATTTTTGTATTTATATTCTTCACTTGATTCAATGTATGCGTGTGTGAATGCATGGGCCTGAGGCAAGGCGGCGCAGGCAGCAGGGGGGGGGGGGGGGGGTATATATATATATATATATGTGTGTGTGTGTGTGTGTGTGTGTGTGTATGTGTGTGTGTGTGTGTGTGTGTGTGTGTGTGTGTGTGTATGTGTGTGTGTGTGTGTGTGTGTGTGTGTGCGTGTGTGTGTGTGTGTGTGTGTGTGTGTGTGTGTGTGTGTGTGTGTGTGTGTGTGTGTGTGTGTGTGCGTGTGTGTGTGCGTGTGCGTGTGCGTGTGCGTGTGCGTGTGCGTGTGGGTGTGCGTGTGCGTGTGCGTGTGCGTGTGCGTGTGCGTGTGCGTGTGCGTGTGCGTGTGCGTGTGCGTGTGCGTGTGCGTGTGCGTGTGCGTGTGCGTGTGCGTGTGCGTGTGCGTGTGCGTGTGCGTGTGCGTGTGCGTGTGCGTGTGCGTGTGCGTGTGCGTGTGCGTGTGCGTGTGCGTGTGCGTGTGCGTGTGCGTGTGCGTGTGCGTGTGCGTGTGCGTGTGCGTGTGCGTGTGCGTGTGCGTGTGCGTGTGCGTGTGCGTGTGCGTGTGCGTGTGCGTGTGCGTGTGCGTGTGCGTGTGCGTGTGTGTGTGCGTGTGCGTGTGCGTGTGCGTGTGCGTGTGCGTGTGCGTGTGCGTGTGCGTGTGCGTGTGCGTGTGCGTGTGCGTGTGCGTGTGCGTGTGCGTGTGCGTGTGCGTGTGCGTGTGCGTGTGCGTGTGCGTGTGCGTGTGCGTGTGCGTGTGCGTGTGCGTGTGCGTGTGCATGTGTGTGTGTGTGCGTGTGTGTGTGCGTGTGTGTGTGTGTGTGTGTGTGTGTGTGTGTGTGTGTGTGTGTGTGTGTGTGTGTGTGTGTGTGTGTGTGTGTGTGTGTGTGTGTGCGTGCATATTTGTGTGCTTTCGTTTGTTTATATGTCTGAGTATAATTGTATTCATTTATCCCTATAACACCTAACTATAGTCAGATATGGGTTTCGAGTGGGCGCTACTAGCTCGGCTATCTGTCCGCTCGAAACTCAGTTCAAATCCTTTACTAATACAGGTGGCGGCTATCTTTTCCATGCAAAACAAAATAGCGGGGAGTGGTGTGACCTAACGTGATTGCATAACCCTATCCTTATTAAACACTCTGGTAATTAACGTACTCTGGTCACATGGGCATGGAAGGGCACTCCTGCCTACCTATTGTGGGTAGGGAATACAAATAAATACAATAATAATAATAATAATAATAATAATAATAATAAAAATATATATACTTTTGGGGTGGCCCTCGCCTCCCCCCCCCCCCCTCCCCCAATGTTGAGTTCCCCCCCCCCCCCCTCTCCAATGGTATCCCCTCGGCCCCAATGTTTTTGGCCGCTGGCGGATCCAAGAGGGACAAGGCGGCCAAGCCTCCCAAACCGCCTGAAATAGGCAACAAATTGACACGTTTCCTATTTCAAAAGAAAGTCTACGCAGCTTTTACTAAGAAAAGTTTTTTAAATCGCCTTTTTATGTATAAAGATGCGAAATTCAGTGATTTTTTAACATATTTGCAATGTTTGATTTTTAGGGAATTTTTCCGAAGAAATAGTTTCTAATTGATTTCTTTTAAATGTTTTTTTTAGGGGTCAGAAACCAAAAGTTTTCACAAATCTGAGAATATATTTTGTAGCCCTTGCCATTTGCTATTTTCTGCCTTTTTTGTATTTTGCTCAAAATATAGACTTTTGTATGATCTCCTAAAGTTTAGCTGATTGTTTTACTCGCCAAACTCGTGTGTAGTGAAGTTACTAAATTCGTTATATCTCGATTTTTATCGACAAAATTGCTTCATTTATGCACAGAAGACGTAAAATTGGTGTAGGAGAAGGTACCCAAAGTTTCACGTTGATATCGCTATTAGTTTTTGAGCTATTTTACAAATTCGTCAGGGGGAGATTAACATTGCCGTTTTACTAAGTAAGGGTTCCAAGTAAGGACTCGGGCCTTCTGGCGGATGTAGACTGGCCCAAAACGTTGGTTTGTCCGACAAACAGAATTTGAATAACAGAATTTGAAACAGAACAAACATAAATTGAATTTGTTTCTCCGACAGAATTCCAAACCTCATGAGATTTCGTCTGTTTTTGCAATATTAATTTATTACAAATACTGTCCTTTGTACAAGTTGCCTAGAATTTCCTTAAATGTGTGAATTTTCAGCCAATTTTGGTGGTTTCGGTAAAGCCATGGCGCTGATAGGCTCCCCTTGGATCCGTCCCTGTTCGGCCACTGGCGGATCCAGGGGAGGGGGCATCAGGGGAAAATGCCCCCCCCCCCAGGAATCTGGGGCGGTGCATTAAATACAATTATGCCTCGTGACCTCGGATGACCTTGACCTGGCACAAGGTCATGATCAGCTGAGAATGGTACTTAAAAGTGTCTATTCTTCTTCTATTTATATGGAACAACTTATATTTATCTTCTTCTAGTACGGACCCATTTCGAACAACTTCTATTTCTACTTCTATTTATATGAAACAAACAATGTTCTAAGGTCATTTTTCGCGTTCTAGACGAAAAACAAACCCATAAACATGTGTTACAACGCCTAATGACCGTAATCTGCAGTTTGACCTCGTGACCTCGGATGACCTTGACCTGACCCAAGGTCATAAACAGCTTATAAAGGTACTTAGAAGTGTCAGACACACGAATCATACCGATTTATCGACTGCTTATGCGTTTAATATCACAATTTTGCGCGACAATTCCATCCATCGAGACCTTTTGAGACGGTCAAACATTTTGTACTTGACCTGATCTGTGACATCATTGGTGACCCTGAGGATAGCAATATTAAGTTTTCCTCGATAAATTTCCAAGGGGTATCGAATTCCGTTTGAATTTTTAGAATCGGTCCAGTAGTTCCGGAGATTCGAGGGGGGGGGAATAGCCCCGCCCAGTAAGTCGCATTATGGAATATACTCTAGTAACTCGCGGGTTAATTAAATAGTTTTTTAGTCGAAAATCAAACTTCTCACAAAATGTTTAACTGATGTTTTTTGTTTTACTGTGTAAGGGATATGATGGCTCTCGTTGAGCCCTTGGCCCATTGGCGCATCCAAAACGTCCAAAAACGTCGTTTTGAAGAACTGTCTCAAAACTCGTCCGACTTTGTGTGCTGGCGCCGAGCACCTGCAGGGCGCGGGTTAGGGGGGTTGCCCCCCCCCCCCCCCTCCCACACTAATAGGGTTAAAGGGAAATATTCACCCTTTTCCACAAAAATGGAGTTATTACTTGAAATCGATAGACGAGACCAAAATATATTGTACATTTATCACATTTTGCATATAACAATTCCTACCGAGAGTTATTTCAAGTCAAAGTTGATAAGCGATCCACACTTATAACGACCAGTACTTGCAGGTACTTGGTAACGAATTTCGAATTCTGGGCTTGTCTCGTATGGTTTTTGACAAAATCTGTCTGTCTATTGTGATTATGTGCCCTGTCTATTGTGATTATGTGCCCTAATATCCTTAACAATCAACACACATTAAATAATAAGGTAACCAAATTAGCAGTTAACTTGGGCACGCTACGACGGCCTAGTTAGTGGTTGCGACCCTCATTTTTTTGCAAACTGGTTCATTTGTTTTCAACATTAGGCATTTTGTATTTGTCTCTGACTGCCTAGTTTTGTCTACTCTGATTGTATCTGACTGTATACAACTGCATACTTTAGCTTATCATGAAACATAATCATTTGTTTAAAACAAATCAACAAACAATGAACAAACTGGCAATGAAATCGGAAGTTCACTTGCCTACGCAACGACGATCTATTTAGTGTCGGTGATTTGTTTCAGGGACCAATCAGAGACGTTATCAAAAGAAAGAAAAGCGTCGCATATGTCGCACTTCCAAATGGTGAAGGGAAAACACCGGTCATGAACTACGAAATAAGTGTATGTACTTGTTTGTTAAATTTCCCCAAAAGTAATTTTGAAATACAATAAGTTGTGATTTCATTTTTAAATTGAGACTCGATCAATTTGGTACCATACACAATGCATAAGATAATGCAGAAAAGTAGATCAAAAGGTGAATATTTCCCTTTAAGGTTGTTCCGCTCCTGTCCCCAAACACCCATACGGCCATTAAACTTTTGGACTTTTCCTAAATATTCATTGGCCACATTTTTTTTCATTTTTCCAAATTGTCAGCTCACCAGGGGCGGCTCCAGGCATGGTTGGGGGGGGCATGTTTTGGTTTTCATCGTGACTCGGCTTTCAAAGGGAATCAGTTCCCATTAGCTAACCGTTGTAGATACGAGCCTACGACTCTCACATATTTTCTTACTGCCTTTTATAGAAATGTTGAAAAAATTGAAAATTTTGGATTGCGCATAAGCGCATTCAGGAACGTATTTTGGGAGGCATTTTGGATCACTTGTATTTTATCGAAAGATGAAAGATGAGAATTTTGAACGCAGTGAACCTTCTTAGCTGTTCTTTGCACACCTTGTGTGATTTTAAAAAAAAATCCCACAGGCGACTCCAGGAACGGATGGGGGGGTAAAGGTACACATACATTGTGTTTAGTATCTCAAAACGTTATTTTGCGCTGTACTATCTTGTGTAATATCATATGCATGGTTCACAATTTTATTTTGTGGCATATGCGGTTCCAGGGGTGGGACGAAAGCGCATGGCCCAATGTTATGAGCGGCTCCAGGGATGCAATTAGGGTGAGTTGTGGAATCACGACGTATTACTACATAGCAAAAGATATAAACTTGAAACTTGGTGACCTGTTTTAGCAATGCCTTGCACACGTTTCATATTCTTTGAATTTTTTGGTTTCTCAAAGGAGACTCCAGGAACGGATTTTTGGGACATGTGTTTGACTCCGTTCACACACATTGTGTTTGGTGCCCCTGAACGTTGTTCTTCAGTAGGTAATTTCATGCAATGTCATCTGCATGTATCACAATTGTATTTTGGGGAATAGGCAGTCCCAGGGATGAAATTAGGGGGAATTGTGGACCCATGGCGTGACACTACATAGCAAAATAGTTAAATAAGCGAATATAAAAATAGCAAAAGACAATGCTTAATTACCCTCCCCTTTCACTCCTGAGCACGCCACTGTACAAATAAAAAACTGCCATAATTTACTTTATCATGCATACACATATAATTATAAGCATCTAAAACAGAAATCAAAGCTGCTCAAAATATTATAGTGACATCTTTAGATACCCCTTTGGAATTGCCTGAGGACGCCATTGGGTTATTTCCTTAAACTTTAAAAAGGAGTATATGTTAGAGCATACAATTAAGTGGAGAAATCCAACAACATGAAAACATTGCGTTCAAACAACGTCCCAGGGCAAGAATCTACAAATGTATGCTTTCCCCATTTGTTTTGTTATCTGTATCCGCCCATGATAAAATTTTGCATATTTATGAATAAAGAAATGTAGTTCATGCTCCAAGGAATCGAATCCCGCTTTCCCAGAAATAATCAGTCCAGCAGTTTCTGAGATACGAAGAGGGGGCTGAATAGGCCCCCGACAGATTCGTATCTTTTAGCCCGTCAGTAATAGGGTTAAGAACTGCTTTAAAACAAATTCTCCCTTGTATAAACTGCTTAGATATTTATTCAGGAAATGTGTTAATGTTCGACCAATTTAGTTGTATTGGTAAAGCTGTGGCGCCGGTGGACCTCTTCGCTCCGTTCCTGTTCGGTCCCCCCAAAGCGTTAAAAAAATATACATCACAGATGAAGACCTTCGATGATGGGCGTGTTTAAATTCATAATTTGTATTTAGCTTGATTATTGTATTATTCTACTATTATATTTCTGTTTTACACTTATGTTTGTCATTATCACACTTAACATGTATCAGTATCTAATAATAGGTACGCTTAATTAGGGACGTAGCAAAGGAGGGTGGCACGGCCATAGCCCCCCCCCCCCCCTGAGAAAACCAATTTACACTAGATAAAATGCGATTTTGATGACGACTCGAACCTACCCCCCCCCCCCCCCCCGGTCAAGAGCATTTGGCTGAGGAGCGAAATATGATTCTAACACTGACGTGCCCTCTCCCCCATACCTGCTAAAAATCCTGGCTATGTGCCTGCCTTAGCAGCATTATTTTGTCTTCTTCGAATTGCCCCCCCCCCCCCCACAGTGAGAATTCCTTAGCCGAGGCCCTGCCTGATATAGTACACTCTTTTGATTTGATTTTTTCAATTCAAATAACCGTATATCACGACTGTCTGAAAAACATGTGTAACGTTGTTTACACGAGCATACTTGGAAGAGCGTACCTGGTGGCCCGTGGAAGTCGGGGTGGCTTACGGGGCCACTGGGGCCTTACGGGGCCACCGGGGTCTTACGGGGCCACCGGGGCCTTACGGGGTCACCGGGGCCTTACGGGGCCACCAGGGCCTTACGGGGCCACCGGGGTCTTACGGGGCCACCGGGGCCTTACGGGGCCACCAGGGCCTTACGGGGCCACCGGGGTCTTACGGGGCCACCGGGGCCTTACGGGGCCACCGGGGCCTTACGGGGCCACCGGGGCCTTACGGGGCCACCGGGGCCTTACGGGGCCACCATATTGTCGATTTTGTCTTCCTGTGTATCTGCATGTATTATGTGACCTTTGTCTGGCCAATCCGAGCTTAACCCTCCCTTGACTGGGGTCTCAGCCGAACGCCGTTAACAGGAAGGGGGAGGGGGGGGGGGGGGGGGCGTTACACGCCCCCTCCCTTGGTTATCTTCCGAGCCAATGATCGCAGCGAGACGCGCAAGGCAGCATTCGAAAGCTCTCAATGAGATGCATCTAAGGCATCATACTCGAAAGTTTCAAATTTAGGTCGCATGTCAGGTCACGGTCAGGTCAAAGATCAAAATCGAGGGATTTGAGTATGGGCCATATTTGAGTAATCGAGGTATGGGCCGTACTTTCCATACAAAGCCTTCGATTGCGATCATGATCACCCTAAGTGCTCTCAAAGGCATAATACACATCCCGCATGAATTCAAGTGAGATTGTTAGCAAAGTCAAGGTCAAGTTCAGGTCACAAAAGGTCACTATGCGCAAAATATATACGAAAGTCGTGCGACATATGTTTTATGGATTATTGTACACGTAGAATTCGATAGTGATAGTCGTTTTATCACCTGACTTCATTTAAGTGAAGTTAGTGTCAAGCTCAGGTCAAGGTCAGGTCACATAACGTCAAAATTGAATTGAATTGAAATTGATCAATATAATTAAAAAGGCATGTTTCTGGACCAGTTTTGCCTTAGAAATGCAGCGGTGACGTTCATTTGTGCGTAGCTGGTCAATAGAAAAACGTCATGAGTTACCCATACTTTAGAAGCCAATAAGTCAGTCAAAAATGGTGGTATTGTTTTTTTTAATTGGGCTTGAGGATTGCCCTTATGTAGTTCTCTAATATATATTCCGTTTATCTCTGTCTCTGAAAGTTTGATTTTTGGGGCATTTCGTGCCGTTTCTCGCCGCAGTTATGTATTATGTTGCTACTTTCCTATATAATTGGGCAAAATAGTTCGCTTTAGCACTTTTTTATACCGCACTTCGAAACGCACAATAATATTTTTAGAGGTCCGCACCATACGCAATGTGACGCATTGATGAAAATGCATATTTAGGGCATAAGACTCAAAATTTCAGAGTTCAAGGTCTTGAGCCTAAAAATATTATAAGTTGGTGTATTTGATTCCAAATTGGTGTCGCTGGTTCCAAAGTTGATATGGCAGTTTGCTAACTCCAGCTCCTAAAAGTTAGTATGGCCCATGCCAAACCTGTCATATTGCATTATCCATCCTTATAACGTGCCTTTGCATCCGTTTTGTTTGGCCCTTGCAACGCTTGCGAAGGGCCTTTCAACGCTCGGGAAGGGGCTCTTTCGAGGTGCCCCCCCCCCCTCCCCCCCCCGCCCCCCTGGATTAAATCCTGACTACATGCTTGTTGGTAGCTGCACAGATAATCTCACTTTCTGAACTTGGACTCAGTCCACAGTCCAGTTGATGCAGTCCAGTCCACATCAGTCTGAGGCCTGAGGGTACAACAGCTATGGTCGCTTTCCGGCAAAGTCTGATGACTATGCGACGCCAGTCTCTTTTTACACTTATTTACATTAATCCCCAAATTATAGAAGCTCAAAACAAAGACGAAGCCCACTATGACGCTGAAGGTTAAATCCTTAAAATATTGATGTAAGCACGCCAAATAACATAATCTATACAGTGTGTTACTTTGATAATCTGGTAAGTCGGAACGAGTTCAAAGACTGATAAATCTGACGGTAAAATGTGATACTGTGATAATCTGGTAAGTCGTAACGAGTTCAAAGACTGATAAATCTGACGATAAAATGAATTTGTATATTTATAAAGCGATCATCTTGAGCAGAGTTCGCCATGGGCTGGGCTGGCCCTATGGGCCATGGGCTGGGCCTGGGCTGGGTCTGGGCCGGGCCTCAACTTTAAGGAAATCACTGGGCTCTGGATGGGCCTGGGCCTGACAATTTTGAAGTAATGCGCGCGTCGCACAAGCTCAGGTCAGAGCTCAAAAATATTTTAACCAGCAGTTCACTTACACAGCAACACACTGTTGCTGTGGCTGTGGCTTTTTGTTTTTTGGTTAGCATAGTTGGTTCATTGTTTCACATTTATAGTATACAAGTAAATATGCTAAGATAATTATTGCAAATTTTGTGAAAACATGATATGCTTAATCTGAACGGGCCGTAATGGGCCTGGGCCTCAATATTATGAATTTGACCGGGCCTGGTCCGGGCCTGGGCTTGGTGTTCATGGGCCTGCGTCGGGCCGGGCTGGGGGTTGGTGGGCCCGTGACGAACACTGATCTTCAGGCTTCTGGTTTCGAAGTTCAGCCCAGGACTGAATGCATGGCTGTTACCTACAGTTACAAAAGTGTGTGTTTTCATGCGAATGTCAAGGCCTCCAAAGCAACAATATTTATCGATGACATATCCGTTGATATATTCCATTCAAAGACCAATGTACGAACATACATCATCCTCGTAAAGCATGGTACAAAATATCTTGTGTGCAATTGGCAGATCATAGTAAGCAAGGAGTTACTCCTACCTACCTCCTCCTCCTACCTGCTACCTCCTACCTTCCTCCTACCAAACACTGCACGGTCACTGCGTTGGACGAACTCACTGGCGCAAACAGGTACGGGACAGCACGGACAGGACACATGGAAGACGTATTTACAAAGCGATGCGAGTCTATCGACGACAAGGCATGCGCATTCTGGGGTGGAGCCTTCAGCCAGCCCGTGGGACTGAGGGTGCGGAGTTATCACATACATCACGCTGAGCCATTGGTGATCGGGTCACCCTCTAACACACACGATAGCTATCGGCTATGGTTACATGTCACACGCTCACTCGAATAGCAGTGCATACCGAGGTACATGGTCTAACTAGACGATGCGGTAGTGTACACTTCGCATTGCATACGCGAAAATATACATTCAACAATGCATAGAGTGGATGTTGCTGAAGTTAGACGGAAGGTAGTCCAACAATCGATTTTAGAACCTAAGAACATCCGTTAATATAAACATATGACAATCCCAAAGGTGACCTATGACAATCCCGAAGGCGAAAGGTGTGTCACACAAATGTTGACATCCAAAGACTTTCGCAACGTTGCATATGGGCTATTGCATTGTGCAGGAGATGCTTCGAAAAATAAGCAACACGCCAGTCACTCACACTGACAATGTATGTGCCATGACTCCAACTCTTCGTAACGTGATTATGTGCGCTTTCTAGCGATAGCGATAGCGATATATGAGTAATAAAGAAATATTACGTTACAATGTCTGTATGTGCACACTGAAAAAACATATATGTATTCACTGAGAAAGAGGAATAAGCCATTTACTCGTATCGCATGTGGCAGGTTATATTACACATTTCACTCACACTACGCAATGGAGGCAGCATCTGTACACAGATACCAGACGATGCTGCTCGTGAGATGATTCAGCAGGTTGCTGAATTGGTTGCTGATCGTTCATTCAACCCTTCCACTTCTATCATCATATTCGTCCGTGCATATAGAAAAACAGTTCTAGTTAAAGCCCTCACCAACGGCTCCACAGCAGAAGCAAAGAGCAGACGCCGAGCATCCACGTGACTGGACTCTGGTGGGCACATCCGCTTCTCAGGTAAGTCTTCCGCTTGAAGAGACTGTCGGGGTCCCTATAGCGGGGCGTCACCGTGGAGAACGCCAGGAGGCTCTGGCTGTCGTACAGCGTCGGTTTGGATTCTGCCGGTCTGCTCGGGCTCTTCTGCAGCACGTGCACGAGAGAAGCTTCCTGCGGTCGGTCCAGAGCGTGGTCCGCCACAGCTTCTTCCCCGACCGGCTCGGCTGTTGTCTGAACCTCCGGCGCCAGAGTGTTCGTTTTTATGACGAAGATGTCGTCGTTGGCGCCGTTGGAGGTTGCGGGGGTTGCAGTCTCGGCAGAGGAAGGTAGAAACTCTTCTGCTTCCGTCGTTTCCTCTGCCGTCTCCGATTCTTCATTGGTAATCTCGTCGGCGCCAGCCACCCTCGGTGAAACTGTGGTCGACTCAGGATCGTGGGCCCACATGGTGAAGAGTGCATCGACTGCAGGGACGTGCGTAGTCGGAGTGGGCTCTTCAGTCGATGCTGCGAACTGAATGCTTTCGGTCATTCCTGGAGACTCTTCTACTGACGACGATACGCTGACCTTAACCGAGACGAACGACGACCCAGGGCTGCCCGTAGGGACGAGTCCCGAAGCGGTAGTTGACGGAATGAAGCGCTGCGCTGTCTCCGAGACAGATTCCTCGAACTGCAGTAGGCGTCCTTCACGACCCCGGGTGGATAGTGTTGCTCCCTCAGGATCTGTGTCGGGTTGTACCGTGGTCGGCAAAACTCCACCGGTTGTCTCTTGGTTATCTTGGCCACTGGGGATAACCTCGGGAAGAATGGTAGTGGGATTGGGTGAGTTGGTGTTGTCTTCCATCAATTGAGACGAGCTTGTCGTTTCGGCTGCGGCTTCTGATGGCAGTGGTACTACCTCCGTGGAAATGCTGTCTACTTCAGATGTAACTTGAGACTCCATGATGGCCGCCGTAGAAGTCGTCAGGTTCGGATTAACGAAAATTGCGGTTAGGTCCGTGTCACTTTCATCTTCAGTCACACCATTATTTTTAGAAATTGGTGTTGACGTGTGTTGGTTTTCTTCAGCTAAACCAATGCTGGGCATGACGGTAGTTGAGTCGCTCTGTTTTGCTGCATGTTCTGTAACAGACTTAGCGCCATCATCTGACACTGTCGTGGCGTACACTACACCTTCTTCATAGAACGCATCAACAGCTGAGAGGTCCTTCACTGAGGGAGAGTCAGTTGTTGATGACAGCAAATACTCCTCTCCGGCATACTCCGTAGTACTTGTGAAGTATGCAGCAGGATCTACTGCAACAGCGTACACCACGCCATCTTCAACTGGTTGCTCGGTTGTCAGCAGCCGTTGAACAGGTATCTGTTTCGTCCCAGTCTCGAAAGACAGACCAATCTCGCTTTCAGTGTCAGCAACCGACGTCGTTGCTGTCTCAGTGATGTCAGAACTCACTGTTGTAAGTTTCGGATTCTCCGTCTCAGAGATCGCAAAACTGACCGTACTGGTCTCAAAAGACGGAAGTGCAGTAGTTTCTGCTGCTGATGTAGTAGTGTCTGCGACTGGCAGCGTAGATGTCTCTCTCGCTGCTTCCTCAAGAACAGCCTCTGTGGTTTGTTCCGTCGCAGGCTCCGTGATGGTCTTACTTGTGGTCGTAGTCGTAGTGGTAGTTGCCTTTCCATTCGTCCTCTTCTGAACTCCGAGCAGGCTAGATCGGAGCTGTTCGACCAAGCTCTTCACACTGGACTTCTTCTGTTCCTGACGCTGACGCAGCTGCTGGACAAGACTCAGCTTACGAGGGCGGGCGGTTGTTGTCAATGTCGACACGGCGGTAGCAGCTGTAGTAGTTGGAGCTTCACTAGTGACTTCCTCCTGCCTTGATATGCTGGGATCCGTTTCTTGGATTTCTGCTTCTGTAGTAGTGGCAGTGACCGTTTCTGGTAAATCAGAGATTGTGATGCTTTCAATGTATACATCAGAGACATCTGCCTTTGTCGTAGTGATGGCGTCATATGCGGATGTTTGCAAGCTTGGTAACGTTGTTGGAACCTCTTGAGGCACTGTTGTAAGCTCCTCCGGTGACTCAGTGATGGAGAGTTCGACCTGGCTTTCTGTCGTTTCGGGGCCATCTTGACCTCTGAACAGTAATGAAGGACGATGCGATGGGGAAAACGAAGAAGCATCTGATGCAGCTGCTTCAGTGGTGTCTTCATTATTAGACGGAACATTCTCAGCTTGTGTTTTGAGCCCAGATGAGCTGGCGAGACCGATACTAGCTGCTAACCTTGCCCTGAGACGATTTCTAAGAACGCTAAGCGGGGATTCTGTATTCGATTTTGATGCAAGCTTAGCTGCAAGATCATTTGTAGCCCTCTCATTCTGGACAGAGCCTGGAACTGTCCCCTTGATGACAGCGGCTGGCTTTCTATTGCGACTGCTGAAGCGCAGAAGTGTTGATCGTCGGTTGGAGACAGTTCTTTCTGTGGTAGTACTGGGAGCGTATTCAAGATCAGCTCCCGGGCCAGAGTCATCATGGGAACTCTCTGTGAGTGGTTCACCAACTTCGTCAAAGCCGCCAGCAAATTGAGTTCTGAGACTATTTCGAAAGTCATCCTTCAGCGATGTTGTTCTTGATTGCGTCGACAGACCCGTTATTTGCTGCTCAAGAGCATCTTCGCTCCTTGGTGTACTAGAGGGATCTCCATCCTGATCGCCACTGGCTGCGACAGTTTGTTCACTCTCAGAGGCTTCTGTTGTGAGTTCTTGACTTTCGGTTGTTGCGTCCTCAGACGCCTCCTGGGTTATAGCTGTTTGCGGACCATCAGTAGCGATGTTACTTGCTGGGATGTCGGACACAGCATCCGTGGACAGCGAGGACTCCGGAGCAGGGATAGGACTAGGTTCCACGTTTAGACGGCTGCTCAGGCCAGCTAATCTCTGCCTAAAACTATTTATCAGGCCTCCACCAACGGCTGGTTTCCTTGTTCGCCGGAACAGGCTAAGCGACGGTTGAACTGTCGCATCTTCAGCTTCAGAATTCGTGGCTACACTACTTTCGGTGGTGACAGTAGATGTTTGAGTAGTGGTAGCGTCAGTGACCACAGCCGTGTCTTGGTTCGCTGAGCTGAAACCAGGACGCCGGCTGAGCCTCTCCTTGAGACGTTCCGAAATTCCAGCGAGAGGTGATGATCTCCTGGGTGGCTGGAATAGCGAGCGTCTTGGTGCGGAAGTAGCATTTTCAACACCGGATGGAGTTACGTCGTTCTCTTCGTCTTCCGTTGATTTCACATCACTTCTTGCACGACTAGGAAGAATGGGTGACGCCGGTCGCGGAGCATTAGATACCGCCGATCTATTTGTATCGGTAGTCACATCAGAGTCTGTTTCGTCTTTGCCTTGCTCAGCTCCGGGAGAACTGGCCAGGCTTGCCGTAGCAGACAAACGCTCGCGCAGTCGACTTCCAAGGCTGCTACGCCGAGTGGAGGATGGACGGATTGGGAACGGTCGCTGCCGCGGGCCACCAAACTTGCGGCGGAAGGGAACCTCTCTGTTTCGTGAAGGGTCATCTCTTCCAGCTGTGTCATCCGACTGAGTTTCTTCAATGGATGTCTGGAGCGATGGTTCCGTTTCCGTCTCTGTTGGAGGAGTTATGGCTGCTTCTGTGGACGACGAGGAGATTGTTGCGGAGTCAGAGGGGATTACCACTGATACCGTGGCTTTGGTTGTGGCTTCGCTTGAGCTTGGTTCAGTGGATCGCTGGAATGGTCGCTGTCCTAATGACAGGGGACTCGGTCGACGCCGCAACGCAGCCAGCGAATCAGGGCGTTCCCGCCGACCAGCCAACAAACTCTGCTTCAAGCGCTGGAGACGTTCAGCAGCAGTATCATCAGTCTGTTCTGTAGTGAAGGGCACTGATGAAGTGGCTGTAGAAGGGGCCGTGGAAGGGGTTGTAGGTGGTGATGTATTGCTGTTGCCAAGAGATGCACGCAGGAGCGCCAATCTTTCGGAGATTGGTATAGAGTCTCTTCCAGATGCTGGTGCATTGCCTTGCCGTTCGCGAACCCGACTGAAGAGACCGCGAATGAGAGTGTTTTGTGCGGTTGTGGTTTCAACATTTGTTGCTATAGTTGTCTCAGATGATGTCTGAGTTACTGATATTTCGGTAACAGCTTCATCGCTACCTACAATATCCTCAGTGACGGGTGTAGTGCTGACTATCTGTGAAGGTTCGGTGCTTATATCCTGAAGTGTTGTATCAACGCCTTCAGTACTCTCTGGTACTGCAGGTTCAGTGAAATCTTCGGCTGATTCTGCTAGGGAACTATCACTGATGATCGTACTTTCTTCAACCGGCGATTCCGTAGTTGCCTGGACACTATCCACATTTTCCGTTCCGGTTTCGTCCTGTTGCACCTCATCGGCAACACCCTCACCTGGAGTGACCGCTGTTTCTGTTTCACTATCCACTTCACTGGTGGGTCTTCTAAGTCGGAAAATGCCTCCTTGCACGCGCGGTGGTTTGGTTTCGCCCGATTCCGTCAGCTGCTCCAAGGAAGCCTCACGGTCACCGGTGGGTCGCACGCGGCGAAGCAGCCCCTCCTGGGCAATGGAACCACTTGCAGCACCATTCTCCTCTTGCTGAGTCCTCTCTGCGTCCAGACCGGGACTTGATTGGCTCAGAAGACCTTCTCTCGTTGATGTTGGTCGTTCTGGCTCAGGTTGCTTTTCTGATGAAGCTGTGCTACCTTCCGTCCGTTGTTGAGAACGCAAACGGTTTCTGAGGCCAATGCGAGGTCTATCTCTACGGAGAACAGACAATTGGTCGGAGTCGGATAGGGTGTCCAGCTCGTCAGCTGGTGTTTCCTCTCCTCGTTGACGCAGACGGAACAGTCCCCGGACAGGAGGTCTCCTTCCAGGTCGCGTTGCTTCCTCAGTTGGGGGAGAGGTTGCATTTTCTCCATCATCGATAGAAGCGGTTGTGGCGCTTATCTCCTCTTCGTCTGCTGTTGTAGTAGGATACTGTACAGAAACAGTTGGTGTAGAATCTGGTAAGCTTTGCTCTGGGTCAATTGGAGGTGTGACTACAGGTGAGGTGCCCTCCTTGGAAGCAGCCGGTTCATCTTCAGGGAGCACACTGTCTGGCTGTTCTGCTGAGACAGGCTCGTGCTTGTCAATAGATTCCTCTGATTCCGCTGTGATACTGGTCACCGGTTCAATGCTGGAATCTTGTGTGGTTATCGCTGGTTCTGTGGTGATATCTTCCGCTGTTATATCGTTCGTGCTCGTCGTAGCTTCGTCTGCCTGATAGACAGTAATGGTGGCAATATTGTCATCGTCGCTCAGAAGTGCGGCTTCAGTTGTAACATCACCTCCTTCAGCAATAACCTTGGAAGCTTCCAATGAACTTTCCGTGGGCTCTGGCTCAGTGGTCGTTACCGTATCCCCACTAGTCGTTCTTGATCCTTCGGCTTCTGTCTCTCTGGAGTCAGATGTAACTCCCTCCGTAATCTCATCAACGCCTAGAGCTGGCTCTTCTGTCGTCGCAGTTATGGCTTGCTGGCCAGGCCGTCTTCGTCGGGGGCCTTCTCGTTGCCGCAAGCGTCTTCGAATCGTGCTCCGCTGGGCGGCATTTCGGCCGTTGCCTTTCCTCAGACGTCGCAGTGTTCTGTCGCGGCTTACCACCGGACTTCCTGCGTCACCAGTGGTCGGGTCGGAGGGATCGGTGCTCTCCGCCGGTTGAAGACGTCTGATAAGTCCCCTGCGCAGTGGACGACGAACGGAATCGGTGGCCTGTTTTTTCTCCACAGGTGCAGCTTCTTCGTTCAAGCGTTCTGCTGTAGATTCGGTTGTCTCGGCAGGTTCAAGTGCCTCTATAGTATCTTCAATAGACGATGCTTCTGTAGCAGACTCAGAGACAACAGTGACACTTTCGGTGACGGTTATTTTGATGACGTCAGGTTGTTCAGTAGTTACATCAGTTAGCGGTATTACAACACTTGGCTCCGTGGCTGCCTGCACATCAGTAACAATCTGAGTCGTCCCAAGAGGGCTATCAGAGGTTAAATCGTCCCGCGATCGGCCTCTCAGCACCGGACCTCTAGCTCGCAGATTGATCCGTCTAATGCCACGAAGAGGGGGCCTTTCCCTGGCCTCCTCTCCGACAGAGTTCTGCTGATCACCTGGCACAGTGACAGGCTTTTCCGCTACTACTGGAGTTGGGCGCGTTCGCTGCCTGCGCAGGCCATTTCGCGGCCGGTTTCGCACGGCATCTCTAATTCGTTTTGCCTCCTCCTCTTCCACGCTCTGAGACGACGAACGTGCCCGAGCGATTCCACGTTGCCTCGAGGACAACCTCCTCAGTGTGTTACGAAGGGTGAAATCCGGTTCTCCAAGTGGACGCCCAGGATCAACCTGCTCTTCCAGCGCCCCTCCACGAATCCCTTCTCCCAATGGAAGAGCATTGCCAAACAGGGCGCTTGCACGTTCCCTTGACTCAACGTCTGCCGTCTTGGGCGACAATGTTGGTTCCTCCTGCTTTGGCTCCAAGCGAACCGTGTTGAGCTGAGTAGTCGGCGCGACGCTGAGCTCCTCCACATCACTTTGCACTGTCGGTTTGGCAGCGTCCAGCCCGTCAACGGTGACTTGGTTGTCTCGTAGTTCTGACGTCGGCTCAGTTGGTCGCACAGTAGTCTGTTCACGCGGACGTTTCAGACGAATCACACGAATATTGCGCTGGTCCTTGTCGTTGGTGGATCTCTCCTTGCCTGACGTCGTCTCTGTCTCGTCTGTGTGTCCTTCCGTTACACCATCCACAATATCTTCCACCGGAACCTCTGTTGGCGCTTCCGCTGGCGCCACTGTATAATCTGCTACGCTTTCTTCCGCACTTGCTTCAGTCGTCGCTGTAGTCGTTGCTGCAGAAATAGCTTCTGTAGTCGCTTCTGTGCGACCCCTGCTCCGGCCATTGGGTCGCCGCAGGCGGATGCGAATACGTCGTTGTTTCGGCTCGGGATCCAGGCTGTTGGCGGCAGCGTCTGTAAGATCAAGGAGCGTCTGGACTCCAGCAGTGTCACTAGGCGCTGCTGTCTCAGTAGCGTCACTGATCTCGTCACGTGGACCCTCAGAGGACCCGGCAGCGGTGGCAGGCTCGGTTTCCACCTGAAACCCGAGCCGCGCGTCAGGACTAGAAAGCGAAGCGACTACGGCATCTACGGACCGCTCTCAGTCTCACAGAGACCGAGAGGTGGTCCACTAAGACACAACGGCAATGTTCAGCACATCACAGGAGACTACGTCGCAGCGGCTTCCATGGACGACGGCTATGGGCTACGTGGCGGGCACACACACACACTGTTCGGTTCTACTGACAAGGAAAGCGTTACTTACTAGATCGATCTGTGGAGTGCAGTTGCATGCATGTCACTGCATCCTTCGGGCTTACAACACAGTGAGCTGCACACAAAGTAACTACGTCACTAAATGCTGATGATGTGCAGCAATGGGACATTCCTTCTATACGTGCATGCATGGACATATATATACAAAGACATGTTTGCAACTCACGTCATCCGTGGCCTGGGTCGCACTTGTCTCTATCGCCGGGGCAGTTGGCTCTGGAGGAGTGGGCGCTGTCGGCTTTGATCGGCTCAGAGTCACGTATCTGAGAAAATGAAATAATACACGGTCACAGGCATCCGTTAAAGGCGATGGCAGCAGAAGCGCGAGGGATTGATACGGACTGCTCCCAATCATCTGAAAAGTTCTTTGAGAGTTAAATAACTTCAATAGTCGTATCTTGAAAACCATAGCTAAAGCGGTTCTTAACTTTGCTGCAAATTCCTTTCAGCTATCCAAATACACCTTCGCAGTCCACTGCCATTTTGTTAACTTTGCAGTCAATAGGACTTAAAATCAGTGCTTTTGAATGTGCTTAATCGTGCTTATTGCTGTTGACATACATGTTTTAGATTGTGTTTGTTTTTAACATCAGCCAGAATGTGCGTAGTTTTGTCAAGGCCACAGCACTAAGACTGTGCCTTAGCCTGGAGCAGACATACCAAATCGCCCAAATACCAGGATTTAATACCACAAGCAAGATTAGAGAAGGATTAGAAGGGTGTTGTCCAGCTTGTTGCATGCTATGTAACTTGCAAGGAGACACTTACTGATTCTTGGACTGTGTAAGCTTAGTTTTGTGTGAGTATCCTTAAATTGAGGCGCACTTATACCGGGGAAAATAAATACAGCATATAGCAAGACAAAGAAGCGAAGAGATAAACATGTAAAAAATGGACGCATGCTTCATTAGTTGCGAAAGAACAATATTATATTACCACCTCAGTATTTCACACGTGCTAATCTCATAGTAAACATGAAACGCCAAGTTTATATAAATTACCCTCATGAAGTTTTGCACTCATCGGTATTGCACAAATATAAAATAATGTGAATGTCATGCTATTACATTCGTCCTATTGCGTAAAGGCGAATGTCATCCATGGGTACAACAAGTTTTCCAACGCTTTATTCTAACCAAACTACGATGTCGATGTCGAAGATCAATGGGCATCTAGGAATGTATGCCATGACGCTGATATATTTGTATAAAAGTAATGGTCTGGGCATTTACAGCAAGAGATAACCCGAAGAGACATACACAAACAGTTTCATTATCTCAGGAAAGCAAGGCTCATCCTTCGTAATATAAGCATTGCATAAAACAACAAACCACAATATTTATAACAGAATCATCATCATCATCATTTTATTTTCAAAAATTCGTACATAAAAACAAGCACTGCAGAATACTGAGGATTGGTGCAGAGGTGCTTGGAGCACCTATATCGCGGCACCTCTCCTGACCGTGCCTATGCTGAAAGCAAAGAAATAAATATTTTTTTTTTTACATTTGTATAACCTAATCGAGCGGACATACGCCCGCGCACCCCTCCCGTGTGAAAACCATCGAAATTTATGGCGGTGCCAAGCTGCGCCCGGACGGCACAGACGCGCCTCTCATCGGAATCTGTTTGACTTTAGCAGCAACGCTTGGAATGCTTTTGCGACAACGAGGAGAAAGCCAATGCAGGTCCGGGAAGGCATGGACTTTCCTGAGATAAAACAACAGAGAAGCAACGGATTGCATTACCCGTTGACATGCAAGTCTGTATTTTCACATGGCTCATCGCAAACCTCTTATCACACTTTCCCCTTAACCCGCGAGTCACTGGGGGTGGCTTTTTTATCCCCACCCCCTTGGGAATATTGGGAATATCTAAACAACTAATGCAGATAACGACACCAAACTTTCATTTCCTTTCCGAGCATCATTTTACACCTTTTGTGACAAAAATGAAGCAATTTTATCAGCAATTTTTCGAGATATAGTGAATTTAGTGACGTCACTAAACACGATTTTGACACAAAAATCAGCTAAACTTTGCCAAGCCGTACAAATACTAAATTTGAAGTAAAATGCAATAAAAAAAAACTATAAAAGGTAGATAATTGCTAGGGCTACAAACCAGCTATCTCGAAATTTCGGAAATTTTGGTTTTTGACCCCAAAAATGTCCAAAAAGTTTTTTTTGGGGGGAAAATGCCCACAAAATCACATTTTTCAAAGATATTAGAAAAACCGGAATATTTGTCAGATAACGACATATGGGCAACTACCATACCAAATTTCAAAATGACATCATCTTTTTTGACTGACATGGCATATAAAGTATGGGTAAATAATGACGTCATATTTTGAAATTGCGTTTTTTGCTTGTATTGACCAGATACAGACAAATAAATGACAGCACTGTATTTTTTAGATAAAACTGATATAGAAACATGCTTTTTTCATTTCGATTTATCAATTTCAAATTTTGACCTTCAGTGACCTGAACTTGACCTGAAGTTGACACTAACTTCACGTAAATGAAATTAGGTGGTTCAATGACTATCACTATCGAATGCTACGCGTAAAAGCATCCATAAAACATGTGCTGCATGACTTTCGTAGATATTGTGTGTGTAGTGACCTTTTGTGACCTGACCTTGACCTTGATCTTTTCCAACAATATCACTTTAGCTCATGTGGTATATGTATCATACCTTTAACAGCACTTTGGGTGATCATAGGCGCAATCGAAGGCCGTGGATGGCAAGTATTGTCCATAAACTCAAATACCTCGATTTTGACGTTTGACTTGACCGTGACCTGACATGTGACCTTAATTTGAAATTAAGAAGTGTGCGTTAGGTTTTTCTCATTGAGCGCTTTCCAATGCCGCTTTGCGCGCGTCCCGCTGCAATCATTGGTTCTGAAGATACCAGGGGGGCTACCCCCCCCCCCCCCCCCCCCCAGTGAGTCGTGTTACGGAATATACCCCAGTGAATGCCGGGTTAGGCAGGTTAGGTACCTGCTAACCACTGCTTTACGTTTATACAGTTGTGTTATTGTGCAATGATGAGCATGACATGGATACAGCAAATTACTTTAAATGTCTTGCAAGTAGCTCGCACGCACTTCGATGTATGGTCACGCGGTTTCCTACATATGATCATGGATTACCTAATACCTGGATGGGAATCTCCGCTCGCAAACCCTGTGACGAATAAAGTGCCGCTAGATGGCAGGACTATAATGTGCCGCTAGATGGCAGGACTAACAATGTCGCGCCGGAGGCCTCAGTTTCCTATCCAGGTATTAGCTGGATGGGAAACTCCGCTCGGAAACCCTGTAAAGTGCCGCTAGATGGCAGGACTAACAATGTCGCGCCGGAAGCCTGAGTTTCCTATCCAGGTATAAGGTAATCCATGATATGATTATACCCTATGTTCAAGATCCGCTCTTATTCCATAATGCATCTGCGCTTCTTTCCATGATAATTAAATGCATTATCTTACTTGCTATTTAAAACTTTTTATCAGCTCAGTTGAATGTCTTATAGCCGGCAGGCGGCAATAGTAATCCATTTGTCACCAATTAGTCATAAGTCAATAGTAGGTCACAAGTTAATCGCTAATCATCTGTCACCAGTCGTTCACCAGCCAGTAGTCAGTCAGTGAACGGCCAGTCATAATTTAATATTCATTCACCACTCAAAAACAATTAATCAGTCTCCACTCATTCACCAGTCTCCACTCAGTCACCAGTCACCACTCAGTCACCAATCGTTCACTCATTTACCAGTCACCACTCAGTCACCAATCGTGCACTCACTGTCGCCTGGCGGGCTCCTGCTCTGTGCTCTCTTCCTCCGTAGATGTCGGCTGGGTTGGCCTCTGACGTTGCAGTGTGACGTATTGACGTCGACCCGCCGACGGTGACGTCACATCAGTGACTTCATCAGCCGCCGACGCCTCCGTCGTGGTGGCAACCCTGTGGGGCGCATGGATATTTACTTATTCATTCTAAGTTGCTGTATGTGCTATATAATGTATGGACACAGATGCTTGCTTATTTTTCTTCTTCTGTGACAAAACGTCCTTTGTTCCATTTGCTCATCATGGACGTAAGTATTGACTGTTTAGTTCATTATTGTCGAAAGGAAAATATTTACAGATACATTTTTAATGTTGCATCAATATTCAAGGAGGTAGCCCATGTTTTCAAAGTATTTAAATGCAAATCGTGGAATGTAGGTTGGTCAAACCAGGACTGCTTGATGGCGCCTTATCATTAGTCAGATATCTGCCTACCTATCTTTCTGGATGCTGCTGTACTGCGGGCGGCGGCGGCTGTTGACCTCTGTGACCTCTACTGCGTCAGGGGTGACCTCTGTGGTGACCTGAGGTCGCCGGCGGCGGGACAAGTGCAGGCGCGTTCTTTTCGTCTGCTGGTGCCACGTCTTCGGCGCTGAAGATGGCGTGGCTCCCGGTCTGACCAAGGGTCTCTCCGTGGTCAGGGGTGTGTAGCTGAAAATCGGGAAGCAAGATAAATATTCGGTCCCACAAATGGTTACGATGAGATTGCTTTAATATACATTGTCCTACATGCCCTTTCATGAACAGCAAATACTTGTCAAAATAATAAATGGCCGTTCATTACCCATGAGTCGCACCAATCTACCTGAAAGAGGCCCAATGTTGGTCTGAGCTTCTTCAATCTGTTTGAATCAAAATCATTCCGTTGGATCCCTTGACATAGCATTCACTAAGATATCTGGTCTCAGTGTACGTCTCGGCAATTCTTTAAAGGGAAACCAAAATCTCAGAGGATCCAGGATCCAAATGCGTCGAATCGTATTCGGTAGTACTTCTTTAGAATACAAGCATATATCTGATCAGATTATATGTGTTTTTAGTTAAAGCTCTGAGCTGGTAAGTTGTTGTTCTGATTGCATATGTCACGCATTGGCGAAAACACTAATGTAGCTGAGAACCAAAATCGCATCATTTCAAAAGAAGCAAAACATCACCGTGATGAACTGCGTCACGCTTGACATTTATTTGTCCTCTACAAACCAACGTGGCACACCAACGTGGCTCCCTTATCACCCTGCAAACTTTCCCCAAACGTCTCCCACACGTACTTCCTCTCATTGTCCCGCGAGCCTCCAGGTCACGCCTCGCGCGCATGGCCTCAGGATTATCTCACGCCGTACAGAATCTCGTCTCAACATATCTGTAGAACATGTATCATCCCCTGGACAGATACCGGTAATCAGGACCGGAACATCCCGCTCACCGAGGCGCGGCAGTGGTGCTCTGCTGAAGTCCCACGATCTTGATCAGCGTGCGGCGATCCTGCTCTGAGATGGAAGCGCTGCCGGGGCCGGCGTCGCCGCTCTCCAGAATCCTCTGCACCGCCTCCACGCCACCTGGAAAGCAGGGATGAGAAGGATTATCGGATGACAGTTATCATCCACAAGGCATTATAGGAAGTCAAGGCAGTGAGAAAAGCTGCCTTCCTTCTTAGGCAGTAGCTCACCATTTAGGAAATAAGGAAACTGCAGATCGTTGGATGTATATTGGTTCCAAAATAAGCGTCCCGCTGGGTTGGCCGGCACAGCAGTTAATTTGTAGTGAATACCGGCCGTTTTGAACCGCCTGAAAGGTTAGGCTGTACGGTGCACAACAATGCTACGCGGAACAGCCTATACAGGCAGAGTGTCGCGTCAGTGTAGCCAAGCTGTATAGGCTGTCCCGCCGAGCACTAGAGTGTGTCGGACAGCCTACCTCCCAGACCGACCGGGAACGGCGATAATGCAGGTATTCACTGCAGACCGTCGTCTAACCCAGCGGGTCGCATATTTTGGAACCAATAGTAAAATAGCATCTGCGCAGCATCAAGTGTACCTGGCATTGCGGTTTCGGAACAATGAGTAGTAAGTAAAATGTTACGGGAAGAAGTGAGTACGCTATTATCAAACTTGTGCTTGATTCCAGTGGAATCGAATCCGATTCCGGAATCGATTCCGTTTGTACTGGAATCAGAATCGGATTCGATTCCGTTGGCACCTGGGTGGAATCGGAATGAGGTGGAATCAATCATTTTAAGAAAATGGTGGATTCAGAATCGGAATCAATGGCTATCTAAAGCGATTCCGTTTTATTTGCTTAAAAATCACTCTGACTATGAATTAAGCTTTCCTGAAGGAAATGTGTTCATTTGAGCATGACCTCTCAAGACCTCTCAATCATCAAGACCTCAAATCATTCATTTGAGCATGACCTCTCAATCATCGTCTAGCTCAAGCAGAGCTAGACGATGATTTGTTACCGATTGAGGGTTAATACACATGGTCAGTAATTATACTTATTTAAGTGGAGACATACAATGATCTTCGAATATGACAATGTTATGTTTATTATACCGTACATTCCAGAAAATTCTCATATTTTTCAGGGCATCGATTTCCCTGTATATCATATTCCAAATAGCAGCTTGAAATGTGTTCATGCATCATGAGTAAAAGCAAGTCTTGATATTATATCGTTTTGAACCTTCGGTAGACTTTCACATTTTTGAACTGTCACGATTTTGCAGCACAGGCCAGTTTTTCAACAAAGTTCATGATTTTTATATGTAATATATTTAATATGGCTATTAGTGTTATTCGTGTCATTTGCAAGGCACTATAACCATCAGGTCATTTGTACAAAATGTAAGAATGATGGGACATCTTTATGCAGAACGTAATCAAATTTGAATCAATGGTATCGGATTCGAAATCAAACTTTTTAGGTGCCCTGGAATCGGATTCGGAATCGATTCCTCTAATAAAATATATATTGGAGTCGGAATCGGAATCGGACCCAGCTTGCTTGGCATGGAATCGGAATCGACTCTGCTGAAGCGGAATCAAGCACAAGTCTGGACCTATTACAGACGTCTTGCGAAACTGCTCCATCGTCTTGACCTTGACACATGTACTTATGTCATAATAATTAGCAAACAGCTATGTCCACTGAACATTATGATAACTGCACAACAAGTTGTTAACATGTTTGTGGAGCACTTACCCAGATCAGTGATAAGTTTCAGCAGGTTCCTCAGCTCCTCAGGATCGGACTCCTGGTCCTGCGTCTCCTGCTGCGGCTCCTGGCCCCGTACCTCGGCCCCGCGGGAGCTGCCCAGCACCTGCAGCAGGGGACACGTGTCATGAGCCTCCCGAGTGCCCCGGTTTCGTAGGCCCCGTACCTCGGCCCCGCGGGAGCTGCCCAGCACCTGCAGCAGGGGACACGTGTAATGAGCCCCCCGAGTGCCCCGGTTTCGTAGGCCCCGTACCTCGGCCCCGCGGGAGCTGCCCAGCACCTGCAGCAGGGGACACGTGTAATGAGCCTCCCGAGTGCCCCGGTTTCGTAGGCCCCGTACCTCGGCCCCGCGGGAGCTGCCCAGCACCTGCAGCAGGGGACACGTGTAATGAGCCCCCCGAGTGCTCCGGTTTCGTAACACGTCGCCAGGGCAGGGACCGGATGGGGTGTTGTGTCATCGGAAGCTGACAAATGGCAGAGCTTAGGTCGTGGAAGACGACATGAGTGGTCTCTGCCAGTGTGATTTGTGAGGCTGAGATTAAATTATATCAGGCAGCTGTGAATAATATGCAAACAAGGGTGCATATGTGGTAGCTAAAATGTTGCCATGACTTGTATGCTAAAATGGGTGCATAACTTCGTGTGTACAAGCCGAAGAACTGGTAAGGGTGACAGTCCAATACAGTTTCACAGCATGAAGCGACAGAGCATGCGACACGACATGCGGTAATCTTAGCTACGCATTTCAGGAAGGTATTTACTCCCGTCCCATCCACTTCCTTTGCAGCAATGTATCATTGAAGTCACCTTTAACCTGTAACCGGTATGATGCCACCAAGTGTGTGTTCATTGTGAACCGCATTCTTAAGCAGTTATTTCAAGCATATAGCACGAAAATTTACAAACTTGTACCCGCGCTGCCCTTGTTTTTCGCGTGCGTTTCATTTCCGGCGGTTCTTCGGCCATTGTCTTTCAATAGAGATCATCTATGCGATAATACATTATACAGGAAACGGACATGCATCACTGATAAAATGCCGCCAAAGCGTTCTTTCAACTTCATTCACCGAAGATCGTATCAGATCTAAACGTCGTGTCACTCGTGGGACAAAAAGGCATCCGTGTTGGCAGTCTCTTCGCTGGCAACGCTCTCTACGTGACCAAACTGGTAAAGATACGGACACGACATGCAGCTTCGATTTTGAGCATGTTCGTCATTCGTGATGGACTGCTGTCTTCTCCGTCTCCACGTCTGCAGAGACAAAACCTGTTCCTACAGCGCGACCTTATACGAGACTGTTCTCCATGTTTTAGCGGTAAAATATCCGCGCAAACGAGTATACTGGAAATCCAATTACTCACGCGTTATGAACTCGAGCGGTGGTTGAATATATCTTGACCTCAACACCGAGGTATTCGTGTTCATTTATGTTTTTGCCCTATCAGATGTTCGTGCCGATAAAATACTGCTAAAGATAAGTGCTTGTTTCTCATGCAGGATTTATCATCCTCCCATTTTATTTCGAATCCTGCTATCTGAGGAATATAGTGTAAACTATAAAGGCATAAGTATACCATTTCAGAAGCTCCACAATGAGATTGCCGCTGGTAACATTGCGGCTTATATGCGCTTTGCAGAAAATAATAATAGCACTTGAAGCCCTTGCAGACCTGCATATGAAGCCAACCAACCCAAATCATCGGAATACATCATCTCCGACACAAAAACCAGAACTGACACGTCTAACATCTAGATCTGCTGCCACCTACCCCCTCCACCTACAATACCTACAGCCGAACAATCCCCCTATCCTGATCCACCCTGGTACTGACCTGCTGTGTCCTGTCCGGCGCGGCCGCCGTCGTCGCCGTCGGCACCACCTGACCTTGACCCTCACCGGGCAGGTCAAGGTCGAGCGGCGGCAGGTCGGCCGTGTCGTAGTCCTCGTAGAACTGGTCTAACGGATCAGGAGTGACGTCACCTGTCGTTTCGAGAGAGCCCGGCGGCAGGACGGTGGGCTCCTGGGTCGGCGGGAAGGTGATGGATACCACCTCCTTCACCTCCACCTATGAGGACGAAGATCACGGTGATGTCAAATGGCCGCCAGACCCCGGCATTACTTTTCGTAACACGTGATTCTTGTTAAAGCATTTAGCTCACTGCCAGCAATGAACCTAGCATCATTTACAGCAAGTTCTTTTAAATAAGAACTGTGTACTTGATCCGTCCGTCAGAACTAACCTGGCACCTGATGTTGACCACAGCACACCGACTTTGCACTTGACATTGACCGTGAGAGAAACTTGCCTTGCATAGTCAAACATAGTCACCTGACACTGACTGTGAGAACCTGCCCCTGCGCCTGACATCGAGCGTGAGACACTGACCTTGCACCTGACGTTCCTGGGGAAGTCGCAGGAGTCGGTCTGCCTGCTGAAGAGCAAGCCGGCTGGGCAGGTGAAGCTGTGGGAGACGATGCCGAGCGGACCGCCAGCCAGGCACCAGAAGTACTTGTTGCACTCCTCCGGGTGCGGGAAGAAGCCCTCGCGCTTACAGGTGAACTCTGCGGGCAGGCGGTGGGACGGTTAAGTAGTTACAGGAGTACTTTGGAGAGAATCGGGCCTTTTGGGATAATTTGTTTTAATTAATTTGAAATGTTTCTGTTAATAACGGTCTTCCAAAGTCAGGGGTTCTCACCTCTGATACGCACTGTACCAATGCACAATATTTAGTGCCCTAGAATATTCCTAAGTGATTTATTATTATAAAATATACAGTGCCGCATATCAAAGTGAAATTCCTGATAGCAATCCAATATGTCCACAACCGGGCTAGTTTCCACCGTAACCGAAACCAGCCGAGATTCGGTGGCTCGCGCGTGGTTTCACGGGATGTACGAGAACGATGAACGAGTAACTGACCTGCTCCCGGATCGGGCGTGACAGGAGGTACAGGTGTAGGAGCGCTGGCCTGCTTCGGCGGATCCCTGCCGAGGAAAACATAGTCACCTGCTTGTTACAGCGACTGACATCACATGCTGCAATTGTTGTACATGCAGAAACAATCAAATAGTTTGTGGGTGCGTGTTACAAATTTTTGAGCCGATGACCGGCAAAGAGTATGCTGCAAGCTGCAAACTTGTTTTAAACAGTAGCCGTTACTGCATTATTGCGTGAATTGAAGCATCGCAAATCGCATCAAGTAGTCACAAATTGTAAACAATGACCATAGTTACTATAAAACACAGAATGCAGCAGACACAACAACAACAATGTTTATCAGTTCAAGGAAAAACGTTCGGTGATTGGCACAGGTAGTCCTTGCAAATGTGCCTCCATCATGTCATAGTTGTGCAGTGGCAAGGAAAGACGGGTACACTGTGGGCAAAACCATGACCTGACACAGCATAACATGACTGATTTCATGGTCCACGTCAAAACGGCGGCACTTTTTCCAGCCATGTGTCATGGGGCAAACGCTGTTATGAAGAATAGGGAAACTCGGGAATACTTTCAGAAAACACGTCGGCAGCAAAGCCAACCGCTACACGGAGGCTGTCTCATTTGCATTGCATTGCATGTCTCATTTGCATTCCTGTGGGGAATGTGTTTCCTTGTGTGCCTCAACAATGGTTGGTCTTATACAAGGTCATGATGTTCCTAGCATGTATATTTTTAAGCCTAGGAATTAAAGGAAGACAGGACAGCCCACTTTCCCAAACATTTTTTAAAATTATTTAATGTAGTTGGGTTAATGACCAGTAAGGCTATGCACCAGTAAGGCGCCGTAGTTGGCGATGAACGAGCGAGTGCGAGCGAAATGTATGGTGAATTTCAACTCCATCGGGCAAGTAGTTTCTGAGATACAAAAAGGGTGAGCACGTGCGCACTTCCAGAGGCACCCCATCCCTGACTTGTGGGAAAGTGGCGGCTAAGAGGTCTCTAACCACACACCAATTTTGAACACAAACAACTCAGCCGTTCCTGATATATGAAATAGGGGTGAACACGTGCGCACGTGAAGAGGCCAATCCAAATAGCCGGCGCTTGAAAAAGCTTTTAGCATTAGCTCGAACTACGATGGTTCTAGGGACCTCAGCTGAGCGGGGCCGCTAAATGACGCAAAATATAATATTACCGGTAAGGCGCCGTAGTTGGCGATGAACGAGCGATCGCGAAGGAAATGTATGGGGAATTTCAATTCGATCGGACAAGTAGTTTCTGAGATACAAAAAAAGGTGCGCACGTGCGCACGTGCAGAGGCACCCACCTTTGACTTGTGGGAAAGTGGGGGCTGAGTGGTCACTAGTCACACACCAAATTTGAACACAATCGGCTCAGACGTTCCAGAGATATAGAATAGGGGTGTGCACGTGCACACGTGCAGAGTCACCCCATCCCTGACTTGTGGGAAGGTGGCTGCTGAGCGGTCCCTAACCACACACCAAATTTGAACACCATCTGCCCAGCCATTGCGAAGTTTTTGCGAGAAAACACTTTTCAACAACCCTCACGCGGCACGCGCCACGCGCAGTGGTAGTCACCCACATGCGTCGGCACTGGTCTCAAACAGGGTAGGTTGGATGGGCTGCTCAGCAAAGAAGCCCGCTTGTCAAGCGGACGAGCGGTTGCAGATATATGAGCTTCTCAAAAGCGTCGCCACGGGTTGAGCCGGGCCGGGCTGGGTTGGGCCGGGCCGCTCATATTCAGATTTTTCCCATACACCACCGGAAGGACCAGAGAGCGTGAAGCGCTCGTAATCACTACCTACCCTGGAGCCGGTGCCAGGTAGGCCTCCTTGGCTGCCTCTATCAGCGGGTATACCCGTCCACTACCTACCCTGGAGCCGGTGCCAGGTAGGCTTCCTTGGCTGCCTCTATCAGCGGGTATACCCGTCCACTACCTACCCTGGAGCCGGTGCCAGGTAGGCTTCCTTGGCTGCCTCTATCAGCGGGTATACCCGTCCACTACCTACCCTGGAGCCGGTGCCAGGTAGGCCTCCTTGGCTGCCTCTATCAGCGGATATACCCATCACTACCTACCCTGGAGCCGGTGCCAGGTAGGCCTTCTTGGCTGCCTCTATCAGCGGGTATACCCATCCACTACCTACCCTGGAGCCGGTGTCAGGTAGGCCTCCTTGGCTGCCTCTATCAGCGGGTATACCCGTCCACTACCTACCCTGGAGCCGGTGCCAGGTAGGCCTCCTTGGCTGCCTCTATCAGCGGGTATACCCGTCCACTACCTACCCTGGAGCCGGTGCCAGGTAGGCCTCCTTGGCTGCCTCTATCAGCGGGTATACCCATCACTACCTACCCTGGAGCCGGTGCCAGGTAGGCCTCCTTGGCTGCCTCTATCAGCGGGTATACCCGTCCACTACCTACCCTGGAGCCGGTGCCAGGTAGGCCTCCTTGGCTGCCTCTATCAGCGGGTATGCCCGTCCACTACCTACCCTGGAGCCGGTGCCAGGTAGGCCTCCTTGGCTGCCTCTATCAGCGGGTATACCCGTCCACTACCTACCCTGGAGCCGGTGCCAGGTAGGCCTCCTTGGCTGCCTCTATCAGCGGGTATACCCGTCCACTACCTACCCTGGAGCCGGTACCAGGTAGGCCTCCTTGGCTGTCTCTATCAGCGGGTATACCCGTCCACTACCTACCCTGTAGCCGGTGCCAGGTAGGCCTCCTTGGCTGCCTCTATTAGCGGGTATACCCATCCACTACCTACCCTGGAACCAGTGCCAGGTTGGCCTCCTTGGCTGCCTCTATCAGCGGGTACGACCATGAATCACTACCTACCCTGGAACCGGTTCCAGGTAGGCCTCCTTGGCTGCCTCTATCAGCGGGTATACCCGTCCACTACCTACCCTGGAGCCGGTGCCAGGTAGGCCTCCTTGGCTGCCTCTATCAGCGGGTATACCCATCCACTACCTACCCTGGAGCCGATGCCAGGTAGGCCTCCTTGGCTGCCTCTATCAGCGGGTATACCCGTCCACTACCTACCCTGGAGTCGGTGCCAGGTAGGCCTCCTTGGCTGCCTCTATCAGCGGGTATACCCGTCCACTACCTACCCTGGAGCCGGTGCCAGGTAGGCCTCCTCGGCTGCCTCTATCAGCGGTTATACCCATCCACTACCTACCCTGGAGCCGGTGCCAGGTAGGCCTCCTTGGCTGCCTCTATCAGCGGGTATATCCATCCACTACCTACCCTGGAGCCGGTGCCAGGTAGGCCTCCTTGGCTGCCTCTATCAGCGGGTATACCCATCCACTACCTACCCTGGAGCCGGTGCCAGGTAGGCCTCCTTGGCTGCCTCTATCAGCGGGTATATCCATCCACTGCCTACCCTGGACCCGGTGCCAGGTAGGCCTCCTTGGCTGCCTCTATCAGCGGGTATATCCATCCACTACCTACCCTGGAGCCGGTGCCAGGTAGGCCTCCTTGGCTGCCTCTATCAGCGGGTATACCCATCCACTACCTACCCTGGAGCCGGTGCCAGGTAGGCCTCCTTGGCTGCCTCTATCAGCGGGTATATCCATCCACTACCTACCCTGGAGCCGGTGCCAGGTAGACCTCCTTGGCTGCCTCTATCAGCGGGTATACCCATCCACTACCTACCCTGGAGCCGGTGCCAGGTAGGCCTCCTTGGCTGCCTCTATCAGCGGGTATACCCATCCACTACCTACCCTGGAGCCGGTGCCAGGTAGGCCTCCTTGGCTGCCTCTATCAGCGGGTACGGCCGCCCGGAGCAGCGGCCTCGGAAGTCGTCGTTGTCGATGGACCAGAACATAATGCCGCCAAGATAGTTGTCACGCACGTATTCGGCCTATGGGAAAACAGAACGTGGTGTCAGTGTCATTGACGAGCAAGGAGCGATAAAGTTTCAGTGTAGGATATTTTCATCGAAATGAGAACTTCAAGAATATTAATGAAATAAGTCCTAGCACACATTAACATTATGGTAGAGTCACGATGGGCAAATGATAAAGCAGCATACTTCAAGCATACGGTAAACACCACTTCCACATACCTGTAGATAGTGGCTTGGCATGCCTGTCACTTTGAGTTTTCTAATAAACGGGTCATGTTTCATGAAGCATGTTCACAACATGTTTCAGTTGTATCCTCGATGGTGTCCCATGGCTTACTTTCTTCTTGACGACAAACTTGTCGTCTCATGGCTTACCTTCTTCTTGATGACAAACTTGTCGTCTCATGGCTTACCTTCTTCTTGACGACGAACTCGTCGTCTCATGGCTTACCTTCTTCTTGACGACGAACTCGTCGTCTCATGGCTTACCTTCTTCTTGACGACGAACTCGTCGTCTCATGGCTTACCTTCTTCTTGACGACGAACTCGTCGTCGTATCCGACCCACTGTGTTCCTTTGGTGGCGTACGGTCCCATCGCCTCTGGGTGCGGACGGTACACCTTCCACTGGTCCACCGCCACGTGCTCGCAGATCTGCACACCAGAAAACAACAGAGTCGTTAGTCACAATCTGCTCCAGAGCGTTGCACACAGCGGAACGCTCAGAAGCCCTACAAGTAGCGCTGTTCTTGACTTGACCAAAGCAGCACTGTTCTTGATCATGGGCAAGAAAGAAAGAAATCCTGGGATATTCAATATTATTGAAGTGTTATATTCATTATCTTGCCTTTTACTCCGCTTAGACAACCACATCCAGTAGTGGGACCATTCAATGAAATGGTGAGCACCTTCCGGAGAGCTTACCTCGTAGAAGCTGAGGTATCCCTCCTCTTTGGTGTTCCTGCCCTTGGAGCCGGCCTTCTGGGAGGTCGCCTGCAGGCCGTTGAAGCGCTCGTCGACCAGGGTGTAGGACCTGCCGTACGTGGGGATGCCGACCACCAGCTTCCTCCGCTCGGCGCCCAGCTTCAGGTACAAACGAACCGTGTAGTCCTGCGAGACAGAGAGTGACGTAGAAGAGTGATGAGAGTGACAGAGAATAGCGGAACAGATTGCACGGTCAAACCAGTCCGCTGGTATAGACAACAGGCTGGGTAAAGCCGCGCCGACGTGTGGTGACGAGGGAGATGAATGCGAAATAATACAACGGTGTCATGTTCTGGTCGGAAGCGTGGTAGCAGAAGAGATGCCAGCCATACGTCGGTAGATATAGCCCTAACTTGACATTATATCCAACCTCATTGATTTTATGATATTTCAGCCCGAAACTTGTATGCATTGTGCTTTTTATATGAAGTGCTAAGAATGATGAAACCTGTTGCAAGCAGGCTAAAGAAAATGGATGCAAGCCAAACTAATCTTTCACTATATGAATTAAAGGAATATTTACGGTTCATTTCAGAAGCTTAAACCCATGCCTGCAATAGGTTGAGTAAGATTGTAATAAGACAAACCACAGCACTAGTTGGCCATCGGCAATCCATTGTGATCCGATCCATTGGCCATGTTCTTGTTATCCCGGTGCGATACTGCCCAGTTAGTCACAAACGGATTAACGAAGGCTATAAAGTTTGTTTATGGCCTGAATGCTTTCCTAATTAGCAAACCTCATGATGTTAGTCAATCGTGTACAAGACAACGCATGGCTTTTAGCGAGAAAACCTAACAATATCATGCTGGCTGAAAGCGTTTCAGTGTTCGTGCTTTGCAGAATTTCAGATATATGTCATTTCGCCAATCTCTAAATAATAATGAGGTTGCGAAACCAAATGTGGATTGCCTTCAAAGCAAGGATCACCCATCACAATCCTAGTCGCTGTATTCGTTGTATTGAAAGCATATCATTTAAGTTTAACCCTTGCTTGAGACTTGGCATAATTAAGAGATAACAATACAAATGACTTGAGTCTCAATAATTCGGAAAATAGTCGAAAAAAGTGTCACTATATTTCCGCACAAACCATCATCGGGTGACTGAGGGCAATTTTCCTGCGAAAACTAGAACACACAAAATATCGCGAACGTGTTACCTATTTTACCAGCAAAGTGCTTGTAAAATAGGTTACACGTTCGCGATATTTTGTGTGTTCTAGTTTTCGCAGGGAAATTGCCCTCAGTCACCTGATGATGGTTTGTGCGGAAATACAGTGACACTTTTTCGACTATTTTCCGAATGATTGAGACTCAAGTCATTTGTATTGTTATTGAAAGCATAGTGAGATAAAACCGGGGTATTTTAAGTGGATGTATTTTGTACTACTTGTGCATTGTGCAAACTATACATATACTTCGGAGTGTCTGTATTTTGGGTGAAATTGAGACATCAAGACATTGGGTGAAATGCGCATACCAAATTATTTTGCTGATAGTGATGTGTTGTACTTGTATCCATATCATGTGCTGCCGTAGAAATGAAGAAATAAAGAAAACTTCTTAAATATACATTTCTCCCCTGCATGGGATTGAGCTAAGTCATTCTGGCTCATTTCTCTTCGCGTATTTGTTTACTCACCACATTCAGCTGAGCCCTGTGATCCAGTGCCGAGGTACCAGGTGGAGACAATAGCGGCGCGTGGTGGTCCGTGAGCGCCTCCGTAGAAGCGTGGTAATCGTAGGCCAAGATGTTGAAGAAATCCACAGCTCTGAAAAATCAGTAGGCGTGTTAAAGGGAAATATTCACCTTTTGATTTTGTTAGCAACAATTTCTTTGGCTACCGTTATGGTATTAAAATGATGTTATCTAAATTTAAGAATTAAATAAAAGTATTCCCTAATTCAAAGTTGGAATTTTTGGAAAATTAATGATCGGTATTTTCCCTTCACTATTGGAAAGCGCAACATCTGGCGCTTTTGCATCAATCTGTTCAGCGTTGTTGAATGGGCACATATAAACAAATCGCCGAGACTAAATAGGTCGCCATCGGGTGCCAAGCTAAACTGCCGATTTCAATGCACTTTTTCAAATGATTGTTGATTGTTCATAAAAGTTTGGCGCATATTCGCAAAAGATAGAGTGCAGAGAACATATTGCATATCTTCATGATAAATAACAATGCGTAGGGAGACTAATTTACTGAATACGCTACCAAGTACTTGCTGAGTACCGACCGTTATAAGCGTGGATCGCTTATCGGTAAGAAACTGCCAATATCTTTCGGCATGAATGTTTATATGCAAAATGTGATGAATTTACATCATATTTTGACCTCGTCTATCGATTTCAGGTGCTAACTCCATTTTGTGGAAAAATGTGAATATTTCCCTTTAATGCCACGGCGGTACACGGATTAATTTCGAGGAAAACTGAAGAAAGGGTCTTAATTCTACATTATTTGTGGCTACATTGTGAATTTTATGTCTTAATTATTACAAAGATGCTGCTGATAGTATTGCTGGTATTGATAGATGCATAAACACAGCTGTTGAAACTTGAAAGCATTCGGGATGCCTATATTAATAACACTTGATAAAAATGTCCTTTATTTAAGCCCGTGATGCATGCTGTATTATTCATAGATGGATGCATGGTAAAATCCCACTGCATTGCAAAATAAAATATTGCTAAATTGTGTATTGCATTGCAAAATACCTTATCAGCCTATCAACCCCTTTCCAAGTGTTTTTCTTCTTTACAATGATAAACCATGCAGGGTTTTTCATTAATTGTTAATGAAGCACAGTCGTTCATATTCAGTCATCTCTGTGTGTGACAATTTAGCCGTATTTTCTCAAACATTAAGGCCATATATTTGTGTATTATCTTATCTGATATTCCTTGTGATTGCACCCAATGGAATATCGCAACCAACAGATCTGGGGCAGAGAGCTTTGCTTGGCTCTACATCAAACCTGCTCCACAAATGAAGCTTCGTTTTTTTGGACTAATGGATTTATATAAGAATTAGAGACATTTGTTATAAACGTCCTTGGCTGTATCAGTATGTAACCTGCCGTTACCATGAGTTGATCAGATATAACAACAGAAAAGTTGCAGCGCTTAGCGTTGAAAGCCTTGGATAATGAGATATCTTTGAATATTCTACTGCTGACATTACCCTGCTATCTACCGATCTTTCATGTCAGATGACGTTTGAACGTTTTTCACGAGCATATACCACGAGGATGACTTCAGATCTTTCAAATGAATGTCAGCGTATTATAGATGACAAGTTATGTCATCTATTATAGATGACAAGTTATGTCATCTATTATAGATGACAAGTTATGTCATCTATTATAGATGACAAGTTATGTCATCTATTATAGATGACAAGTTATGTCATCTATTATAGATGACAAGTTATGTCATCTATTATAGATGACAAGTTATGTCATCTATTATAGATGACAAGTTATGTCATCTATTATAGATGACAAGTTATGTCATCTATTATAGATGACAAGTTATGTCATCTATTATAGATGACAAGTTATGTCATCTATTATAGATGACAAGTTATGTCATCTATTATAGATGACAAGTTATGTCATCTATTATAGATGACAAGTTATGTCATCTATTATAGATGACAAGTTATGTCATCTATTATAGATGACAAGTTATGTCAGCGTATTATAGATGACAAGTTATGTCATCTATTATAGATGACAAGTTATGTCAGCGTATTATAGATGACAAGTTATGTCATCTATTATAGATGACAAGTTATGTCATCTATTATAGATGACAAGTTATGTCATCTATTATAGATGACAAGTTATGTCATCTAGAGACAGGACCGTTACTAAAAGACTCCGTCTTGAATGAATAATTATTTTGGCAAGGCTAAATCACTTGCGATTTCAGAGACCCGCTTATTCTGATGCATGGAATGTCAGTTAAATATTCCGAAAACGTAGCTCAAGTTGTGCCAATACGTAAATGTTCGTGATTTTGCAAATAGTTCAGGTCATCTTGCTGGTATGTATGTATGTACATACATACCTACTGTGTGTACAAGTGCTCATCAGAATTCATAATAGCCGTGTGAGATGGTTACTTGCTTAAACCTTCATCACTATTCAGCTCGGCATACAATACCGGTCGGGACAGATTTACTTCAACCTCACCTCTATGAAATATCACGCAATACCGTCCTTGCAAGGTGCATAATCCCAAATGTATTCGAATACGCACTTAACTGAATTTGATCCACGGTAACAAGAGTTGAACCGTAGATATAACGACCACTTCTTACACAAGCGGTATACGCCTGATATTTGGTTGAGAGAATAACACATGCCGACAAAAAGTTTGATTTTCAGCTAACATTTGATGCCGCATAAGAACATACGTACCATGCATACCGTTTTCTTCAGCCCTTCCATGCAAGTACTCACGCGTTCAGTCTCGGCACGTTGAATCCCTTCTCTATCGTCTCTATACCGGCCGGGACAGCGGCGGTCAGCAGCAGAGCGGGGCGGTTCGTCAGTAAAGACTCGGCATCAAAGGCCGCCCTCAGCTCCTGCAGAGGTCAGGTCGACACAGGTCAGGTCAGGTCAGGTCAGGTCAGGTCAGGTCAGGTCAGGTCAGGTCAGGGTCAGGGTCAGGGCAGGTCAGGGCAGGTCAGGGCAGGGCAGGGTCAGGGCAGGGTCAGGACAGGGTCAGGACAGGGTCAGGACAGGGTCAGGGCAGGGTCAGGGCAGGGTCAGGGCAGGGTCAGGTCAGGTCAGGTCAGGTCAGGTCAGGTCAGGTCAGGTCAGGTCAGGTCACGTCAGGTCAGGTCAGGTCAGGTCAGGGTCAGGGTCAGGTCAGGTCAGGGCAGGGTCAGGGCAGGGTCAGGACAGGGTCAGGACAGGGTCAGGGCAGGGTCAGGTCAGGGTCAGGTCAGGTCAGGTCAGGTCAGGTCAGGTCAGGTCAGGTCAGGTCAGGTCAGGTCAGGTCAGGTCAGGTCACGTCAGGTCAGGGCAGGGTCAGGGCAGGGTCAGGGCAGGGTCAGGTCAGGTCAGGTCAGGTCAGGTCAGGTCAGGTCAGGTCAGGTCAGGTCAGGTCAGGTCAGGTCAGGTCAGGTCAGGTCAGGCCAGGTCAGGTCAGTGCACGGTAGATCAAGACAGGGCAAACACTGATGGAAAATATATGGATATGGTATGCCAAGAACACTTCCCTTTCCAGGAGAGGATTACTATGGAAATATTGTTTATCTGTTCATTGTGTGTATTCTGTGTCACAATTATGTATATTTTTAATTGCCTTCTACTGAAAAATATGTTGCATGAAATGCTTCAATATTAATATTAACCGATTAACAAAACAAAATGGGAAATTGTGATTGTGACAGCAGTACTCACAAAGCGAAAGACCTCTTTGCTGCTTGTCTCCTAATACAGCCTAACTTCCAGTACCCACTGCTAACCTCACAGAGCGTGGCGTAGTTCTCCTTGTCTTCGTACGTGCTGCCTGACCGTGAGCCCGGGTACTCCCAGTCCAGGTCGAGGCCGTCAAAGTTGTACTGACGCAGGTACCGCAGCACACTCAGGATGAACCTGCCGCAGACGGAACAGGTCAGTGTGTGACACCATGAATCTGTCACAAAATACGTCACAAGCGCAGGCTGATCAGGAACTTTGTCGTCAAACTTTCCACATGAGGTTCATAGCACACAAGTCATATTCAATTGGTAATCTAAGTACGGTTTAATGTTTAAAATACTTAAAGTGTACTTTCTATTAATAATTAATTTCCTATTTATTTCATATTATCCTTCATCGCATAATGTTCCGCCCATAGTTGCACCGTCCCAACTGCCACTATTTGCACCGTCCCAACTGCCACTATTGGCACCGTCCCAACTGCCACTATTTGCACCGTCCCAACTGCCACTATTTGCACCGTCCCAACTGCCACTATTTGCACCGTCCCAACTGCCACTATTTGCACCGTCCCAACTGCCACTATTTGCACCGTCACTATTTGCACCGTCCCAACTGCCACTATTGGTTACACAGGTGTGCGGCCGTCAATTTAGCCCTGCGCGGTGTGTAGCCAGGCGGCGGAGCTGACCGCGCTTCATTGGTTACAGTCACTCGGTGGTCACGAGGCGACAAACCTTGTTTGTCCGCGTGACGGGGCAGGCACGAGGTAACCTCGGGCGACCTACGCGTGCTCACTCAGACGCCGCCAACCAAGATATATCCCGGCCCTGGGGCCCGGAGTACAAAACAAGATATACCCCGGCCCCGGAGTACAAACCAAGATATACCCGGGGCCCGGAGTACAAACCAAGATATACCCGGGCCCCGGAGTACACACCAACATATACCCGGGCCCCGGAGTACAAACCAAGATATACCCGGGCCCCGGAGTACAAACCAAGATATACCCGGGCCCCGGAGTACAAACCAAGATATACCCCGGCCCCGGAGCACGAGCGCAGTAGAATCAAGTTTGCCGTTATAACAAACATGACAGGGCCCTTTTGTTTCGGAACAACTGAATTTGAGACTTGAGAGGATGTTGATGCCAGCATGTTCCACTTCTTTCACAAAGGTGTCATGTTATGTGACATGTGTATAAAACGTACGTGTATATGTGTATGTGTATATGTGTATGTTATGTGTATAAAACGTGTACTCTAATAAAACGCAAGCGTCGCTATCGGACTCACTCGTGCGTTATAAATAGGCAACAAAGCAGTCGAGTGGAGAATAGATAAGCCGAGCTCGAGTGGTTCCACTTTTACCGCACTCGTGTACTGTTGACCTCTCGCACAGTATCCGGTGCACTGACTCTGCGGTCCACATCGTGGTCAGGAGATCACTGGTGGGCAAGTGGCAGCGTCCTCGTGGGACCTGAACTCCAGATCGGTGACCCCTCCCCCCCCCCCCTCCCCTGACCACGGTAGCCTCACGGTATCTCCTAAACCTGCAGAGTCCCACTCCAGAACAGTTACCCCTAACCAACCTCTTGACCACGGAAACCTCACATGGGTAACACCCCTCCCCTCCAACCACGGGCAGACCCACTCCAGACCAGTACCCTGTCACCCAAGTGAGAGGTTACACCCGCTCCCCCACCCCCCCATCACCTCAGTCATGCATGAAGCAGTTCCTGAGTCGATACACAGTTCCTGAGTCGATAGCTGTGCAAGGAACTCCGCTCCGAACGGCTGTTCACGGTGTTCAGTGCAGCATGACCTCTAACGAACCTCTCTGTACTGGTGAGAGTCACAGTCGAGATGCAGTGCTACTCGCTCACGCCTAGAGGCCAAATGACGTCAGTTATCAGGCCTGCGTGAGAGACCGCTCTAGACTTCCGCCATAGTTCACCCATCACCATGAGAGTCGTCTTATTACATTTTTGAACTTCCTCGCTATTAAACGAGTGATGTACGTGTGTCATTAAACTCGCTTGATGGTAAACGACTTGGATGAGATGGAAACGGCAGTATTGTGTTGTAGTTTAGACAAGAGCCATGAAAGTGTTGTCCTCGGTTGGATTTTCATCCTGGAGAATGTCCTTTTAATAAGTATGTTTCCATTTTTGACCTTGGAGCTAACCAAGTGATGCGTAGAACGTTGAACTAAATTGCTTCCTCATTATTCATAACGGTCGTTCTAACCTCCTCAGACTCTCAGGATTACCCTGGCCTGGCAGTGCTCTTATAGCTGCTAAACCGGCCGAGTTAATTCCACATCATCGTCCATTGTTCTTCTGTACCAGCCCCAGTCACAAAGACTGGAGCCGGATACTTGCGCGCCAGAAACACGCAACCAAGTGGCGTCCCCGCACGATATCAAGACCGCAATTAAAAACGCAGGGTGGGGAACAGGACCTTGCTGCTGCAATCGAGCGGGGAGTTGCTGCATTCGAACGCGAAGAACGCTAGTGGTATTTGGTATTTACCAGCAGCCTTTGCATGGGCCGTGGCGGAACATTCCCCGAGGTGAATGTCCACAGTGAATGTGCTGAGTACACAGCTGTTTTGTCAACGGCAATGTGGGCTTCAATGATTGCACGACGAATTGCCCTTTATGTGGCGACTTTACATTGTCAGCTGACTAGAATTCTGCTGGTCAGCATCCAATTTTCCTGCTTGTATGCTAAGCTGGTTGTTGGATATCCGTCGTCATGAATGTTCAGGGCGCTAGCTTTTCGTTAACAACCGTATCAGACAGCTGACAAATCTCAAGCCTTGCAGTGTCGGATACCCTGTATTGAGCCAGGAATGTATGACTAAGCGTCTGCTAAGACTTGAACACTCCAGATTCCATCAAGGTATGACCCCCGCACGGGTCGAAAACACCACCGTTAAATTTGAGTCATTTGTCTGCATTTGGTGAGGATGTCGCGCTGTTAGATAATATCAACTGATGTAGGTGCTCGGATAAATGACACGCAGAGTTTGTCACAGTATGTGCTGGTTGCACGTCTCATTCTCAAATTGGACAAAGTCTTTGGCTACATCCCTGGCTTATATGACACCAAAGCTTAGCACTTAAAAACATCACGATCACACTTGGTGGAACATAATCTGGTACAGGAATAGTTTAAATCCTCAGCGTAAATTCCAAGCTCCTTAATCGTTAACTTAAATGCAGTTGCTTGGAAAAAATGAACCGAGACAAACAAATAGGCAGTGTGTATTTTAGTAGACGGCTGCCACGATCTTTCATCTGCCAGTCTAAATAGCACCGTAGATTAAATCTTCCCAAGGCCCAAGCCGTACCAAACGCTGGGTTTCTCACGTTTTCCTGTACTCCGGATCGGCCACCATCTCCGAGAAGCGTCCAGAACCTTCGTTCCAGCCTCCAATGGCGAGCAGCGTCCTCAGACCCTTGTTGTACTGCTTCATACCGTTGAACCGGGCATAGCCGCCTGCAAAAGAGTCAGACAGATGAATGAAAAGCGAAGTTGTGGTTAGCATGGGCAGCGGGGTGACGCAAAGAATGTTATAAATGAAAAATACTGCCGTTGCTCTGTAGGAAAAGCATGCCGTTGCAATTGAGGTATGTTGACGGTTTTTATTTTTATTTTCGAAGCTTTAGTGCTAGACTATGGCAATACATGTGCTACAAGTGCCACATTTATGATGCACTGACTGACATACGGCATATTTCGGGACAGGGTCGTCAATGATTTTCATTCTGTGCTGTTGTTCCTTGTCCGTTTGAGGAGTACCGAGACTCAGCTGAATCAATGTAAGAACCAGTGAACCCTTTAAAAATTGTACAGCGTTCAACTTCAACCCCATTCAAATAGTTATACTACGTTCACGTCATTCCAAGATCGTTTTTGCATCGATTAACACATTGATTGCAATGACGTGCCATACCTTCGCGAACCTCCAACTTCGCGAACCTCCCTTTCTTCCTTTGCATGTGCAGCTCTCCTTACCGTCCATCCCACGTACCATCTAGCCATCCATGCAGATCTCATCGTCTAACTGCTGAGTCACATCGTATGTTTACTGTGAGCTCGCTCGTTTTTGTCCGGCTTCCTCAGGAATGTTCCAGCTGATTGCCTGCCACGGACGCCGATGCGGCCCGCGTGCGGTCCGCGTGTGGCCCGCGTGTGGCCGGCCAACGCCCACTGTCTGACCCCGGGGCACAAGGTCCTCCCTGTTACGGTACTGCCTACCGCCCCCGCTCCCGCCCCAGCCGCGCTGTCCCCCCCCCCCCCCCCTCCCGCCGCTACCAGCGGGTGACTCTCGGGTAACAGCCACTGCGTTCAGCTTGCGCTGCCCGCGGTACTAGGCCACAGGAGTACGCGATGCTGACTTGGTACGTGAGCTCAATGGCAGCCCTGTCGTGGTGGCGTGACAACACAGCTGCGATGGCGGTCACTGTGCACTGGCGGTCACTGTGCACTGGCGGTCGCTGGCGGTCACTGTACACTGGCGGTCACTGTGCACTGGCGGTCACTGTGCACTGGCGGTCTCTGTGCACTGGCGGTCACTGGCGGTCACTGTGCACTGGCGGGCACTCTGCACTGGCGGTCGCTGGCGGTCACTGTACACTGGCGGTCACTGTGCACTGGCGGTCACTGGCGGTCCCTGTGCACTGGCGGTCACTGTGCACTGGCGGTCACTGGCGGTCACTGTGCACTGGCGGTCGCTGGCGGTCACTGTACACTGGCGGTCACTGTGCACTGGCGGTCACTGTGCACTGGCGGTCGCTGGCGGTCACTGTACACTGGCAGTCACTGTGCACTGGCGGCCACTAGCGGTCCCTGTGCACTGGCGGTCACTGTGCACTGGCGGTCACTGGCGGTCACTGTGCACTGGCGGTCGCTGGCGGTCACTGTACACTGGCGGTCACTGTGCACTGGCGGTCACTGTGCACTGGCGGTCGCTGGCGGTCACTGTACACTGGCGGTCACTGTGCACTGGCGGTCACTGGCGGTCCCTGTGCACTGGCGGTCTCTGTACACTGGCGGTCACTGTGCACTGGCGGTTGCTGGCGGTCACTGTACACTGGCGGGCACTGTGCACTGGCGGTCACTGGCGGTCACTGTGCACTGGCGGTCACTGTGCACTGGCGGTCACTGTGCACTGGCAGTCTCTGTGCACTGGCGGTCACTGTGCACTGGCGGTCTCTGTGCACTGGCGGTCACTGGCGGTCACTGTGCACTGGCGGTCTCTGTGCACTGGCGGTCACTGTGCACTGGCGGTCACTGGAGGTCACTGTGAACTGGCGGTCACTGTACACTGGCGGTCACTGGCGGTCACTGTGCACTGGCGGTCACTGTGCACAGGCGGTCACTGTGCACTGGCGGTCACTGGAGGTCACTGTGCACTGGCGGTCACTGTGCACTGGCGGTCACTGTGCACTGGCGGTCACTGTGCACTGGCGGTCACTGTGCACTGGCGGTCACTGTGCACTGGCGGTCTCTGCGCACTGGCGGTCACTGGCGGTTTCTGTGCCCACTGCCTGTGTGTATACTCTCAGTGCACCACGTAGGGTGTTGGGCAAACGTGGCTGCGTTGAGGCTGCGGTTTCCCCGCAGGAGCTCAACTCGCCGGCGGGGCGGACACGCCCTGGTCAGCGCGCTACGAAAGCTCTTACCGGGGTCGGAGCTGCGTGATACACGGGAGGATTGTGGTGACGGACAGTGGGTCTGGGTGGAATGGGTTCTCACGCACCAGCGGTGCTGGCAGCGATCTGGAGTAAGCCGCCGGTGGTGTGGTGACATACATTGCATTCAGGTCGGACGCTACCGAACTCACGAAGGTTGTTTGAGTAATTTGCGATATCGGTTCGAATCTTGGTGTTCACATGCTGCTTGATTCGTCATATGTTCTATCAAGAAGTCAAATTTGAGCTCACCTTTCGCGATACCATGTACCTATATTTATGTTCTTATCCCGCTTTTTCATATTTTTCGACATCCCTAACAAAATTCACGTATTTTGCACTTCGCTAGATATTCTCGCCTTTTTCGGTATTCCCTACGGATCCTGAAGGTATCTGAACTCGTGTAACTTGAAGTTCTGTAAGTTGTCCTCATCTTTCTCGATGTCCTGGTTTATCCTCACCTTTCTCGATGTCCTGGTTTATCCTCACCTTTCTCGATGTCCTGGTACTTGTCGGCCGGTTCCAGCTCGAAGTCATCGTTGAACGTGCCGAACGCGTAGATGAGGTGGGTACAGAGGTAGGGGTTGATGTTGGCCGGCTGGTACTTGGCCAGCCCCTGTCTGTAGACCGACCAGTTGGTGTAGTAGCATACCACCCGCTTCCGCGTCCTCTTCACAGCGGCGTCTGAGAATGAATGGCACGTGAAGGATGGTTAGCATGCAGGCATCGGTAGTGGGTGATGGCTGATCGTAGAGGGACACTGCGGTTTATTACCAAGGCCTGTCCAGGATCGCAAGTAAACTTCAAACTCAACACCAGTGCTGAGAGGAAAAGCCTATCGAGGATCGTAGTTCACACTTAAACTCGATGTCAGCATGTAGCACAACTCCGGAACAAGAATCCGGAAACAAGGAAAAATGAAAAGTGAAAAATTGCATAATCTCACTGTGACATTTATGCACAGTAAAGTTCCGTCTGCAAGGCGGCATTTAGGTGCGCAAGATCATGTCAACGAATACCTATATACGTTCCCAGCCTGTAAAATAAATCTGAGAACTAATACCCACCTAACACGAGAATTTCCTCGAAAAATTCAGCAAAGGAAATCGCGTTTCAATGTCACGGTCATTCACACATGCAAGCTATTCCCGTGCACTTTTGCTACCAGCTGCAGTCAGGCCAGCGCATTGCCCTTTCACACAGTGGCGGCGGTGGCAGCAGAGTGGGTGAGGTCAAGGCGCGGTTTTCTGGCGTGACCTGTGCAGGCGTGACTTCTGGCGTGACCTCTGATACGAACTCGGTAGTGGTGAGACGGTAGCAGGGTTGACCCCAGAGTGGGCGGTTTTGCGGCAACCCACCGGCTGCCACCGACCCCAGTCACTCCCAGTGGACGTGGGAACCGGCCGCCAGTCAACGGCGTTGGCAGCTTCCAGCTTTGGTGACGTCACCAAAGCGTGAAGTTTGTTTTCCTTCATCAGTGTTAACGCTATGGGAGGTTCAGTGATTTTAAGCAAAATTCAAACTCGATTGAGCGATGAGTTAGCAGTGATAAGACAAAAGTAAGAAAACCATACGAAAGCCATATCCATTGCCTTTTGACACCAGGGTCTACTTTGCCTGTGGCTTGTATGGAAACATGTTAAATATGGTCTTAGGTGAAAGGAAGTTTTCCTTGCACATGCACTGCCAGGGGGCTGATTTCCGCCCCCCCCCCCCCCCCCCCCCCCCCGAGGTTTTTCATGAATAGCGGGAAAACTGCGGCGCGCAGCGCCACAAAATTTGGTACAGCTATTTGGGCATCCATTATCTGCATGGTGTCGAATCATTTACATCGGGTCATCTCAGGTCAGGTCACTAGGTGAAGTCAAGTGACACCACCTCCAAACATGTTTGCGGTCGTGCCACAGCCAAAGTGATTGACCGAACAGTTTGAAACTCACAGGATGTTATCGGGCCATAAGTACCTACAATTTGTAAATACTGTTTATATACATTTTTATTTTTATTATATATATTTTTCATATCGGTGACCTAAGGTAAAGGTCAGGTCGATTTCGTGACCTCCCCATTATAAGTCAATGGGAACAAATAAAAACACGTATATAGGTACGTCCATAAGAAATTGCTAAATTTGACCAGTTTTCACCACAAAACCTCATGTCACATATCTGTTCTTTGACCTCTACGAAGTCAACTCAGGTGTCCCCCAGGTCACGTAAATTTTTATTCAATAACTCTTTACCATATCAAGGTAGAGCAACGAGGTTTTCACCATTGTATTTGGCTTGTCGAGAAAAATTAATTAATGTAAAAGTCGACTTTGACCTGACCTCAGGCCAGGTCAATTGTTGGATATGACCTAACACGTTCACCGAATATATTGTGTGATGTGTCTCGACGAGACAAACACAATGCTTCAATCTGATTTACTATATCATGCTTCTGTCAAAAGTTATTTAAAAAAAAACAATTCGGCGATTTTTACCATGTTTCAAATTCAACAACATGACGTCATTTGAAGAAGAAAAAACGGTTTGGTGTTTCTGATACCTAATTTACCACAACAACGATTTACCTGGGGTGTATTAGGCCTAGACATATTTTAACAAATTACATAGGAATAAGAATAAACCCATACCAAAAGTGATTCATTACATGGCGTCACTTGAATTAAAAATATACACTCATTTGATAATTTAATCACCGCATTTCTCATAAGCGCCAAATATGCCGATGAAGCGCTGCTACCATATGACCGTACCCGTTTGTCTAGTTATCCTGATGGGAACCAGACATGTGTTTCGACTGGCCACTGCGGCTAGTCGGGAAAATGTATCACGTGCAAAATAATTGACATCCTTCGTACGCCATTTTTACACGTCCGACGTTGTTTTATGGCCTTGCGTCCGACTGCATATCAGACCTGCTATGCTTGTTTCAGTCATAAATGTTCGCTGGCACATGTAGGCTTAAAATATGTCATACTCCCAATCCTGCTTCAGCATGACCTTGAATTTACGCATGGTGTTGTGCGTGTTGAACAAATCCCTTGAATTGGCACAATGTACTTAAGTTGCCTTGTCATGAAAAATGACTCTTCCTTCAAATAGCGGTTTTAGATCAGAAACACGACATCGCGTGAAAAGATATAAAAGTTTATCAAATGCACATATGTCTTTAAAAAGCTCTCCAATGCTCCCAAAACCTTACAAAATGCTGCATGCGACGAAAATGTGTTACTTACCTGTGGATGTTGCTAATATCAAGAGCACGGCCAAAGTCGCCCAGGACGGGCGCACCTGCGAAAAGAGAGAAGGGCGTCAGTTTGGGTTTTCCGACATTTTAGCGACAGGTGCTTTTGTGATAGTTGTCTGTGTCAATTTAAGTTTAGCTGTCCTGTGTGTTGGTGGCATTTATAGATAAACCTTTTAAACACTAAATGCGTCAATAAGTATTGGTACCTGCCAGACAAAAAAAAAGACTGCGTTGATACTATTTCTAAGTGTTTTGTTTCTTCTCAGTCATAGCGACAATGCATTTGACCACTGGCATTTGCATACAAAGCGAATTGGCTCTTCCTCAATGCTAATATCCTAGAAGTCCCTAAGCAAATGCGATTCCTCTTCGTATTAAGGCTACTTCATACTGACAGGTTGTGCCAGCAAATGCCAACTGTGGCTCCGAAAATCCCTGCTCGTTTCTCTGCAACTTTTGAGTTAATGTTTGCTCAGGAAATTTGCCACCCTCTGAAGCCGCACATAATTCACAAGTGATCCACTTAGCGTCAACAGTTTTGAGAAATAATTCGAGAAAGTGTGTTTTTTTGTAGGACTCGGTCATAAAAGACTTCCTGAAAATAACAGCATTGTATGACAAAACTGTTTCACTCTTAATACTGCCGGAATTCGGAAACATGATGAGTCAGCCTACTGTTATACCTCGATTTTCACGTTCAGTGAGGCGACAGATTTCGTCTCTTGTTATGCTAATTGTAAGCAGTCACGAGATAACGAAGGTCTTTAACACCTGGCGATTAGGCTGGCTTATTGGGCCGCTAACTTAATCTCCTCAGAAATTATCTCAGACGAATTCCTTTGGTAAAGGCATGTATGTGATTACCCCAGCCTTCTCGGCTTTTTAGGTTGAAATGTGCAATGCCTGCTGCAGTTATCTGAAATATTTACTGCACCAGACACATGAACGTTTACTGTCATCCGGAACATCTATATCACTCATTTTCTAGCCGTACGTCTGTCGTCTGTCTGTCTGTCTGTGTATGTGTCCTCATTCCTTTAGCCACACGCAAAGCACAGACGGCAGCACTGATGACGGTGGAATTTGCACACACGACAGTTTCAAGCTTTGTGACGATCCAAGGCAAAACTTCAAGTCGCTCCGATGTCTGTGTCGGTCACAGCACGCGCCAGAAGGGGGGCATGTTTTCCTTCTCTCGCAATGATAAATCCAATCCAAATAGCCGGCGCTTGAAAAAGCTTTTAGCATTAGCTCGAAATACGATGGTTCTAGGGACCTCAGCTGAGCTGGGCCGCTAAATAAATAAAACACTGTAATACCTGCTTTGGTCGGCGTAATTCGAGTCGGCAAAGCTTGCTACCAAATACCATATTATTATATATATTCTCGAAGAACATGCTGCGCTTGAAACGCACTCCTGTTTGACGGATCACAGGTTGATAAATGCAATTTTCCAACGATTCAGTGTAACCCCAAATAAGTTAACGGCACCACCGACGCCAACGTCGTCGCCTCTTCGCGCAGCGAAGCAAGCGGGGACCGCTTGTCTACTCATATAACACTAATTTGCTAGCCGTACGTCTGTCTGTTTGTCTGTCTGTGTATCTGTCTGTGTATGTGTCCTCATTGCTTTAGCCACACGCACAGCACAGACGGCGGCACCGGTGACGGTGAAATTTGCACACACGACAGCTTCAAGCTTTGTGACGATCCACGGCAAAAAATAAAGTCGCTCCGATGCCGGTATCGGTCACAGCACGCGCCAGAAGGGGCATGTTTTTCCATTGGTTTAACGTGCAGAAAAACCCGAGCGAAATGTGTGTGTAAAATGCGAAAAACGCGAAATACGGATGCCATCCCAGGTCGATATCTCGGTAATTTACAGTCCGATCGGCACGGGATAAACACAGGCGTATATATAAATTAACGGGCTGGCGTATGCAATGTTAATCGGCGAGCAGCGCGTGGCACGTGCAAAGTAAATAGCGAAATAATTAAAATGTCATGGTTTCACAGCGTTTTGCACGATTAAAATCAGAACTCGGAACCTATCGCATGTAAAGCAATACAACATTTGCAATTGTGTATACAAATGTACCGGCTTTTTAATGCACGTAAAACTGAAGCTTACCGATCAGTATGTATGCATTTAAATCTATTTGGGATATAACATTGGAGAATTTTTATTTAAAAAAAATCTGATTACACCGCCATGCCGTCAAAACCTGAGTGTTGAACGATAAACGTTACACAGCTGTGAAGCGCAATCATTTCTGACCAATATCCACCCAAAATTTACGCGTATTTACAAACATGAAAGTCATAAATAAAGTTTTAATACAACGCTGTAATACCTATTTTGGTCGGCGTAATTTGGGTCGGTAAAGCTTGCATTAGCCACCGGGTCCGAAGAAACTATTCTCGAAGCACAAGCTGCGCTTGAAACGCACTCCTGTTTGACGGATCACAGGTTGATAAATTAAATTTGCCAACGATTCAGTGTAACCCCAAATAAGTTAACGGCTCCACCGACACCAACGGCGTCGCCTCTTCGCGCAGCGAAGCAAGCGGGGATCGCTTGTTGTATCCAAGTTTGTTTATCGGTACCTCATACCAAACATACCTTAATCACACCCAATTATTCATTCCGATTACACGAGTAGTTGATAATAGTATGTTTTCCTGCAAAAGTAAAGCCAGTCAGACACCCCTACACCTATCAATCGAGCGTGCCTGGCATCCTGCGGGGTGTAAGCCACCATTCCTACGCTCCCTTCCAATCAACCAAACAAGCCAAGCTGCTGCGATCACATTGCGAACGCCTGTGGGCGGCACCAAGGCCCTATAACAACGGCGGCATGATTGTAGGAGGACCGTGACCACTGATGGATCCTAACGACATCTCAGACACGTGACGAGCCAACTGCGGATCCGCCGGGCGGCGTGTGGCGATACAAACAACTCGTCAGGATAGAGCTGCAGAATTATGCCACGGTAACAGACACGTGACGAGCCAACTGCGGATCCGCCGGGCGGCGTGTGGCGATACAAACAACTCATCAGGATAGAGCTGCAGAATTATGCCACGGTAACAGACACGTGACGAGCCAACTGCGGATCCGCCGGGCGGCGTGTGGCGATACAAACAACTCACCAGGATAGAGCTGCAGAATTATGCCACGGTAACAGACACGTGACGAGCCAACTGCGGATCCGCCGGGCGGCGTGTGGCGATACAAACAACTCGTCAGGATAGAGCTGCAGAATTATGCCACGGTAACAGACACAAGGCTATACATGTTCCGTTACTGAGGAATGTGTGCAGTATGTGTGCAGTAAATGTGCAGTGCCGTAAATATGTGTTCAGTGTGCAGTAAATGTGTGCAGCATGGCAGAGGAGCGTTGACTTGGGAACTATGCAGTATGCACCGAAACGATGAAGACGAGCATTGCAAATGTAAAATATGGTGGGTCTCCCGCCAGTTGCGTGCAAGCGGTTCTATGCAAATGTACTTTGCACCATATCATTTGATATCCCTCATAGGATGTTTTACGTAGGTGGTGATGACGTTACAACAGAGAGCCTTGACTAAGCATAGAGCGTTGACTTGCAAGCTATGTACCAAAGCAAGAAGAGGAGCACTAAAAATGTAAAATGTGGTGGGACCCATTCAGTTGCGTGCAGAATGATTTATGAAAAGGTCCCTTGCACTAAAGCACAACATTTGATATCCTTGTTAGGAATTATTTATGTGTATCACTCATGCAAACTTTATTATCCTGCAGTATGCGCCCTGCATAGTTTTTGCCTCATAAGAGCTGCTAATAATCAGACGAATGCGATACAGCAAACTGCCTGTCAGCGCACCAATATTGATATTCGGATTAGTTTAATTTCCTAAAACATTTCATTATGGGCTGATTGCAGTTTAGCTAAGTAATACTTCCCACTGGGAGCCCAGTGATTCAAATTGTTCTGAGATCGTTTTGCGTTACGATTTGCGTTACGTGCGTATGTACGCCGTGACATTGACGACAAATGGACTCTGGACAGGTCGTAATGTTCTGGTCGACCTCAGCGCCGCTCTCTCGTCTCGCGCCGGCGGTTACAGATCCGTGACAAGACCATTAACATTGTATCTACCCTAATCCACTCCCCTGTTGTCTCAAGTAACGAGCAATTAACAAAAGCCTTGAGAATTGCGCCACACAAGCAGAAACCTTCAAAATCACAATAGCATTCTAGGTAATGATCTGTGCCATGAAAACTTTCCGACGATTTTTCGACACCGCTCACCTTCAAAATCACAATAGACCGCTCCGGATTCCAGCTAGTTCACTTTACCATGAAGGCTTTCTACCGAAATTTTTCGTCGCCGCCCGCCCCGGCCATTCTTCTCGTGACGTCATCTCTGACCCCCTGCTGACGGGCGGCCCACCCACCAATCAACGGCCGCCGCGGCGTGACCTTGAACACGCTGCAGCGCTCGTCAAACAGGCGGCCCGGCGTCATACAATGGACGCCGGTTCCGGCACCGGTGGAGAGCGTGATTTCATCCGACCCCATCCCCGCAGACGGACTGCAGCGGTCTTCGCGTGTGTGACCTCAGGTGACTAACACATCAGGCAGGGTGGTGGAGGGATGGAGAAGGGTGGACAGAGAAAAATGAATGAAGAGAAAGAGAGAAGAGTGAAACAATAAGACAGAAAGAAACAAAGAGTGGGGAGTTAGGGGAGATGGGGGCATACATACAGACAGACAAACGGACAAACGGATTCGCGCTGAGCTCCGGAAACCACCAGGTGCTGCATGAAGGTGGAAAACCAGTAGGGCCTCCAAAAATGTAATGTGTTGAGACGTAAATGCATGCTGATAAGTGTAGAACACGCGAGGGGAGTGTAGGATAAACTCTGCGGTTGTGACCATGGTGGGAATTTTCAGCAATCGTTCGCATAGTTCGCATCGCTTTTCAAGCACGCGATGTCTGTAAATAGGACAGGTGATCTAACGCCTAGCTCGTGGTTTTGCTGTGTTATATAGGGTTTGGAAATCGAATAGTTTTTTATAAGTGTATGGTGATCGTATAAATAAGTTAAGAGTCTGTATCAGTTTATATTAATTAGTTAACTTAACTAGTATTAAGTCTTAACCCTCGCCCTACGGGGGGGCCTGACAGCCCCCCCCCCCCCCCCCTGAGGTTTTTCTTAAATAACTTTTGACACATGGGGTGCACCTTGCTGAAATTTTGGAAGCTGTGTTTACAACAATTATACGTAGGCTGTAAATATTGTATTAAAATTGGTCAAGAACTTTGGGAGATAATAATGTTTTGATGAAGTCATGTTGGTTAAAAAAAATGAGAAATATTGGGAAAATCGTAGAAAACAGAGTTTTAAAGCAAATTACAAACTCATATCACCAAAGATGCAAAATGGCATTCTCTTTAAAATGGCAATCTTTGATTTTCACAATTTTGGGTTTTTGATTCCTAAAATTAAAAAAAAAATGGAAAAATGCCCACAAAATCAAAATTTCCAAAGATATTAGAAAAACCGGAATATATGTGAGAGAAGTGAATATGTGCAATACCAATACCAAATTTAAAGCAATATCTTCATTTTTGACTGAGTGATGGCTTCCTAAGTGTAGGAAACTGATGACGTCATTTTTTTAATAACTTTTTTTGACATTTTTGAACAAGATATGAACAAAATAATTACCTTTTTTGTATTTCTGAGCGAAAACTGGTCTAGGAACATGCCTTTTATTTACATTTATCAATTTCTAATTTTGAGGTTTTCTGAAGAGCAAAATCGCTGTTCTGGACGTGGAAAATCCGAGGTCATTCACTTGACCTGGAAGGTCACCCGTTGACTTGAAACCTAAAAATCGCATACTGTTAGATTCCTCTCATGACAGGTAACATGCTGGTTCTTACCGCATTGCTCTAAGTTGCTTGGTTTGGAAGTGAACAGGGGGCCTGTCAGCCCCCTCCCCCCGTAGGGCGAAGGTGAAAAAGCTCCCGTAGGGCGAGGGTTAACTAAAGAAACCCATGTTTCATATTGGCCGACAGCGCTACCCGTCGCAAATCGCAAGTTGTTATACCACGGAAACAAAGAAATTCCCAGTTCCCACCTGGAGAAAGCGCACAAGTGAATGAAATGTTCAGCAGTGCAGCACGCATTTCAACTGTTCTCAACACGTTTTCCTTCTATGGTGATATAACAGTGTATTGTCTTATCATGACAAGACTCGTATTATGCTGTAACCGGCAATAATATTCCGCGAAATGGTTCAGCAGTTGGGATTTTTACTTTGTTGACCTCTGACAATGCAAACTTCCCTACTTTGTGTGTGTTCAAAGTTCGATTTTGGCTCTAACAGGTAAACATAGGGTTATTGTGGCTGCTTTTACGAGTTCTGTTTCATAATGCTTACTCATCGAATGATGCAGTACAGTTCTTGTTACGATTTTTTGCGGCGGCGAATTGCTCCAGTACCGCTATAATTACTGTCATATAAACTGAATACGGCTTAGCGGTTACGTGCTAAGCTTACCTGCTTACGTGGTTACGTGCCTTAGATCATTTATTGGCAATAAGCAACTGTTTTAAAGCATTATTCCCTCGTCGTTACTGGTAATAACGACCGCTAGGTATTTAAAATATTAAATGCATTTCTTGTCACTTATTATATGTATATATATATATATATATATATATATATATATATATATATATATATATATATATATATATATATATATATATATATATATATATATATATATATATATATATTTAGGTTTGTATATTTCACTTCATTTCTTGTCTTGATTGTTCAGAAGTTCCGGTGGCTAAGAACACTTTCATTTGTAGATACGGACATTGCGATGACCTCGAGTATACACGACCGATCCAAATAACTGAGGACACCGACTGTGATGAAGGATAGATATCACCGTCTGATGACAAAACTAATCCTCTCAATGAAGCAATTCGGCCATTAAGAGCCCCATGTCCGGTACCGGCGTAACAATTTCGGCACCGTCATTTACATCGCTATCACCCACATCAAGGACCTCCGGACCGTTACTACTAAGACCAGCTCCACTGAGGCAACCCGCTGCACAAAGCATAGCGAGACTCCCTTAAAAGCGAGCCGCCGGCAAACATCCAAGAATGGCCTTGGTAGAAAGCAAACATAGTGCGCCACTCTGCCAGCCAAGATCTGCATCTAATTAGCGGTACAATGTGTTCAGAGATAACGTCGACCACCTAGAGAAGGACATTCTATGTGCGGGAATCTGCTAAATGCTACCGGTCGGCTTCTGACGATGTTTTTCTGCTGGGAGTATGTTTTCGTAGTTTTTTGCCCGGAATTCTCTGCCATTCGCGATAATATCGCCAGGCCTCGGGCGGGAGATGGAACTCGACCTTGTTGACGCACATTCAGTAATATTAGCGAGATCCTCGCTACATTCGCCACATTCGCCCAAGCCAGCTTGAACGGAGATTACAGGCATATTGATGAATACTGAAAGGATGTGACTTATTTAGCGAAAGTGATGGTGGATAATCGGAAAATGGCAGCTACCACGGTAACAGCTGGAAGCTTTGAAGAAGGATCAATGCTTAAATTGGGTAATCTTGGGCGCGTTTTGCAGAGGCGCTGGGGGTTTTCGGATCAGTAGCATACCTAAGGCATAGCCTAAGTGATCGAAAATATGTGCATTCGGCAATTGAAGACCAGTCGCGTGCTATTAGCACCTAATAAAATTGCGATGGGGATTAAGCGATTTTACACGATAACCAATGACTAATCGGCTTGAAGAAGACGAAGCGGTCTCGCATTCGGCTGCGATACAGATGTACACGATGCTGTTATTCAGACTGCGCTTCGCTGCATTAGAGCAGCTTAGGAAATACAAGGAGAAACTGACTCTGACGCACGGTGTATTTATCTTCATAATTTGGAAACTTACCTTGAGCAATGAGAAAGTTTGCAAAACGCCTGACTTATTGACTCGTAGTGCGCTGCTGGGCTTGCGTTCTCTCAAAAGGACTGATGGACTGATATATAATCCGATGAATAATGCCTTTAGCCTTTGTCACGGCACACAGCTCCGTTGCAACACAATTCCCCATTTCCGTTTCAATCTCAAGTTATATAACTGTCTAATCTCGGGGTTCAGCCCTGATTGTTGAGCGTTAACCACCATCCTATCTTCACAGACCATGAGCACATGTCGGGCAGTGGCATGTCTATCTAGTCTGCCCTCGGGGCCAATGTTACAGCCCAGTTGGCCACGTACTCCCCTGACCTCGACCGCAGAGCAAACCACTCTGCACCGGGCCGCTACGACGGGGTTTCGACAAAGACAATTACGACTAACGACGAGGCTGGGTCGGGATTCAAGCGGTCCCACGGTGGACCTCTCAGGACGGGTCGGAGCGGGGCTGTGGGATCTCCAGGGCTTTGGGATGGTGCAGGTGTGCAGAATCGCAAGAGTTGAACTGAGCATGGGAACACACTCTGGACAGTTGAGATAGGCAGGTATATAGTAGTGATGATATCTTTTTAGCTGGTTTGTTCATTAGGTTGGAACGTATGTTGGATATTCGGGTATGAATCTTATCAAGGTCGCCAGTGTCATATTGTTTTCCGATGACAATGCTGACTGCAGGCAGAAAAGTTATGTTTATTGCGAGTTTGTTGATTAGTTTAACTGTGTGAACAATGATGTACAATTTATAACAATGCATCTTGTTGACAAGGACTTTACGGTTTAACTGCTTATTTCTCTTTCGAATGTCGTTTTGATAAAATAATCATGTTTCGAGCCTTATAGTTTACATAGCTCGGGACTTTGACAAACGAAAAGCTCGGCACTTTGACAAACGAAAGGTTTCACTTGCGTGCGTATGGGCTGAGCATCAACCACCAGGATTCATGGTGGTTTGGCTTGGTCTGAATTTTCGCAATAAATCGCACTTCTGTTCGTGTCCAACGACCAGAGATGCCATCGATTTCACAACAAAGTATTCCCACGAGAGCTGCTCTGGCGTTCTCGCATGGCTGTTAGCAAAAATGTGCAATCGACTCCATCAGCGTGAGAGAGGAGCAGCAGACCGGTGGGATTATCACGAGCTGCGACACAAAGGCACCCAGCACAGGCAGAAAACGATGATGTACCTACAGAGCATCGGAAATCAAACAAAATGTGTTGCCTACCCGGCTAGCGTACCGATTTAGTACAGGAAATGACATGTTTGGGAGCAATTTCTCTATTAACACGCGCAGTGGAGGGGGGGGCACATGTGTGCCCCCTCCCCACATGTTTTTCGTAAATAGCTCGCAAACGAAGCGGTGCAGGGTGGTGTTTTTTACGCGACATTTACGCCAAATGAATAGCGGATTGTTTGACATAAAAAATCAAAATCGGTTGATAAATTTTTGAGTTATATGGATTTGCATTCCAAGATGACGGCCAGAATCGAGGTCGGCAAAACGATATCTTCGGAATCAACAGTCGGATCGGGATGATTCAAACGCCATTCGGTAGACAATGCCATTTTTCATCCCTTGAAACAACTTTGGACACATTGCTGGTGACCTGTGATGAAACAGAGGTCAAATTCCCCAAAAATGTGACATTTGGCCAGATTTGACCTTCGTGACCTCGTTTGACCTTGAAGATATTGGCCGAAGGTCACAACAAATTGTTAAAATGTAGATCATTGTAGCACCTACCTACCCTGTACGTTTTATTGTTCTAGCTCTCATACTTTCGGAGATCTTAGGGGGGGCACTAAAGTGCCCCCCCCCCCCCCTCCCCCTCCCCCTCCACTGCGTTTTAGTGGCATACCCCTCTCCACTGTGCGTGTTAAAGAATGCAATAAATACAATTTGCATGATGATTGAAAAGTGTAAGCTCTAAGTTTCCCGCTTCACACCTGCCTTCATCATCACCTTTGACCTTACCTTCCTTTCAATCTCATTTTCCTCTCCCTCTGACTCCCTCTCCTTCTGTCGGGAGTGCTTCTGGCACCGGTGCAGTTATTTACACATGGGCTAATGACCATGCGGAAGCGAGAGAGAGTGAGAGTGAGAGTGATGAAGGCACTACCGGCAGCCGAAGGCCACCGCTAGGATCCACGTAGTAACACATCAGCTACGAAACACTGAGTGCATGTTCCAATCGAAGAGCACAAGCAATCATAAACTTGATATGAATATGAATCATATATGAATCATATACATGCCGGACTTTAACATAGTTCTGACCGCAGTCCGATCTGTGACATGTTCCGCTTCCTCAACATACGGGAATAGAACTGTGGTTTTACTCGTGGATTAGAGGTCTGGAGACACAACTTCCCGGCGTTTAAGCCGTCCAATCATTCCGCCTCAAATTCTTGGGGGGGGGGGGAAATATGATTAATCAGGCTCTTGTTGCTGCAGCTCTACGGACAGTTCATCACCAGTGGTAATTCAACTGATTATCAAACTGAGAGGACAGTTGCAGTATGGTGAAGACCATACTATATTAAATGGGATGGCAGCCACGGCATGATGGGGGCCGTAGTACGTGAACTGAGATGACAGCTGCAGAACGGTGGGGGACACTAGTATGTGAATGGAGCGATAGGGCACTAGTATGTGAACTGAGATGACAGCTGAAGAGCGATGGGCCACTAGTATGTGAACTGGGATGACAGCTGCAGCTATCTATACCTGCCACCTATGTTTGCAGCGCTGCCAATCGGATATCTCCCACATGTCTGCAGTGCTGGCGATGGAGCACCTCCCACACCTGTCACCTCCCAGTGCCACACGGGTCCATGTGAACAGATCCGGCCGCAGCCGTGAGCTGTGACGCGGGACTAGCCGGCCCTGAGGTATCCCTCGCTGTGCTGTGAACCGGTCCCAAGCTCGGATCAGCACGCGACCAAGCCGAGCTCAGCACCGCTGAGGCGCAGCGCCAACGGAAACCGACTGGCAGTCTGTGAGCCGCTGAGCTCTCCAACGAGACCCTCATGATCTTAGAATAAAGATCAACCATTTCAGAACGAAACTCGGCAACAAAGTTGTTTCACTGAACAAGCCGCATTGTTTGAACTGGCAACATGTTTTTGTTTGTTCTCGAAAGGGATTACATCATTCGGTTTTACTTTACGTTCGCTGGATTGTATTGTACCATAGGTGCTTGATAGAAACGGGTATGCGCACGATTGGTGCGCCAAAATGCGTGACTTTTTAAGCCACACATTAAAGGCAGACATAACGTTTTACGACAGGGATAAAAACGGTTATGCAACCGCAGCAAAACCCACCCTTAGATGATATAACCCATACTTTCTTAACTGAATCAGACGACTCGTGTCTTTGCACCAGGCCAGTCTTAATTTCATTGCAATTTTCCGGAAAAGTTTAATGGCGTGGCAGTATGTATAAATTAGGCGTGTGCTCTAGAGAATAGATAAGCATAATATTCCAAAGGAACACATGATGAGGGCACATTATTAAAGAAACATTAAAGTGTTGCACAATGGAGCAACGTGTTATAGGAAATGGAAGAAGCGCGGAGAGTAAAGGTTCCGTATTTCCCGTAAGCTGTACTTGAAAAGTCATTTGTCTTACTTGTTCATAAGCCACTACAGAGCTGATTCAAGTCATACGATCTAAGGTTGGAGAACAAAACCGATTCTCTTACAGGCGACCTCACCACTCATCCGCTGATCTGACAGAAAATCCTATAATCCCTATATCCGACGATGAGTCAAGGAGGCGGACTGTCCCTGTCCGATGAGGAGACGCATTCCTTTGGCATGACGTCATACTAGTAAGATCTGACCAATGAGGAGTCATCCCCAACATGACGTCACGCCGAAGCACTGACCGCTGTAACGGATGCAGCGGATTTATCGTCCATTAGACCTGGTCACGGCATGGAGATGGAAGTGGTAATGGTTAGCAAGACTTGCAAAGCGGGCACTCACCAAGGGTCGAAGAGAATCGTGTGAGAAGATAACCATCGGAAACCACGCTCACGATAAGAAAACTAGAAACTGTCACGTCCGTAATCTGGGAATACCGTAACTGTCTCATCTTCTGACGAAGATTAGTGTTCTTTGTAATGCGTGCTTAGTGCAGGAAGGAACATCTCGAATAGCACTCCGTTGTTTTTCATCGACAACGCCGAGTTCAATCGCGGCTTAGGGAGGCGTAAGAAACAAATGTCCATCCTCTACCAAATCAAATGACCAAACACTGGCTTTTTCACAAGACAGCGATGCAAAAACTGGCCAAACTAATTGCTACCTAGGAAGGGCATCAGGACATCTACCATAGCTGACGACATCGCTTCCCTCTGGATGATGTTAAGCCAGCATTAACCTGCTACGGGCTGAGTTCCTTACTACTGGCAGACTGACAAATGCTGTCCGGGTTTTTGGTGACCTACTGAGATATGCAAAACTACTGTAAATAGCATGCAGATGTATGTGTATCTGTGCACAAGACACTACACACAATTAGATGCATGTCTTTATCCGGCAATTGTTTCTTAATTAACCCGGCTTCCAGATGTTCAAGAAGAGGATAACGTTGTTAGTACACGACGCGAAGCACAAACATGAGACACAACCAAATGTAAATTTAAGGAGTGCTGGCTCACGTGTTTCAACTGTGCATTTTTCAGGATGCCTAAATGAAGATATGTTTAGCACTGACCTTAATCAATGCAGATCAGGTAATGATCAGGTAATAAGTGCCACTGCTTATTCTTTGGTAATACATATTCCCATTCCAAGAGAAGTAGGCTGCTTTATGTGTGGCCGGAGCCCCCATTTTGACTCCATCGACATGTCATCTTACCTCTCGATATCCAGAGACAACTAATCGTTATCATATCAACTGTGCAATAAGACGCTGAAGTTGTGCAATGGGCACTGCATCATGAAGCGAATGGCTTATAAGCCTGCTTGGCATCTCTCGCCGTTCCCTTTCGAATGGCGTATTTCGCAGAACCGGACCGGAAAGCTCAGGAGAAAAGATATGTGGTCCCATCAACTGGATGAAGTACCGCTGAAATCAGATACGTGTCTTACAGGCGCCTTCCTTGTCTGCCTTTTCATCGCCGGGTTCACTTTTGTTCGCGGGAGTTTGGCCAACGGAAAGCGAAACTCGCAGAAGCTTAGCGACAACGCTGTTAATAAGTGAGTCTCAGTGTTAGAAGAAGAAATGACGTCCGCCATTAATGACGGAGTGAGGAGTCGGTATCCTTCCGATAATGAAGCCGTTGCAATCATCTTAAGCTGTTTGATTGAACGCTATGCTTGGGTAAAAGCACATGGTAATTTGTCTGCCATGAAGCCTCTTTAGTCATGCTGAGGCATTCTCCAGAATAAGCCATGATATTCGGCTTCCACACATACATTACAATATATGTCTGCGCCTTCTGAAATGTATTGTGTCTGTTTCAAACCAGTAGTTGTTGAAGGACAGTTGTATCAATATAATTGTATTGAAATTGTCTTATTGTTAAGCGTTCAACTAAACCCCTTCCGAATCAGCGACAATGCACTGCATTCCTACTTCAATGACGTCATAAATCTCCGACAGCTGACTGCATGAGCAGTGCTGGCATGCGAAGGGCGGACTCAGACCCGACATCCATCGAACCTGAGCCCGTGCTGCCTCCGCCTCCTGCCCGCCTGCCTGGCAGTCCCTCCCCAAGCGAACCACCGGTCGGCCTTGGTGCTGGAGTACGATGTCTCTGGCCGTGCCCCATCAGGGGGGGAGCCGCCGCTGCCCGGTACCGGCGAATCCCCCCCCCCCCTTCCCCCCCCCCCCCACACACACCTGCTTATCGGCGGAGAGGAGCTTAGTCGTGCGGTCACTGCCGCGGAGCGAAGCCAAGAGATGCCATCCGGATCGCCACCAGAGATAGACACCGGATGTTGAGATAACGGCAGGGGGGTGACGAGGGGGGGGGGGGGGTGAAGACGAGAAGAGTCCGGGACCGAGGCGCGGAGTTATCTGGCGGAGTTGTCTGGAGATGCCTGGCGCGGTGTGGCGTAGGAGCGTCGAGTAGCGGCTGCCCGTGCCTTGTTCGGTCGTGCCTGGCAGCTGGAGATACCAGGATGACTGGTCGGACGAGAGGAGTGCCCCAGCGGTATGTCCCGCCGGTGATTCAGAGGGCATAGGTACACGGGCGAGGGGTGGGGAGATACATTGAACAGTTGACCACTGACCACTGACCAGAGACATGTCCGGATCTCAGACAAGGAACTGGTGGGATGTTTTATGACGCAATAAGTACATGGGTGACAGAAACGCATCGAGGCGGAGAAGCATATCACGTTCATCAAACACCAGGAAAGCAGCGAAGATCAGGTTGCAAGCAAGGTTGGTTGTTGGTAAGATAACTTGCGCTTTCTTTCACTCGTTGAATGGGGTGTGCAACCGGTTGAACTATTTCCGAAATGAACTAGACCATTCTTATCGTCATACAAATCGTTGCATATTAACATGTGATTGCGCAAGAGAATCGCTAGATAGTTCAATGGCTATATTGACAACATCCCTAACAACGCCACTTTGCAAACAGCCCTGACCCAGGAACGCATATTGCGAAACAACGACGATCTTATTATCGCCGCAGAGCACACAATGACATCTCTCAGCATACCTATTACCCACCCCTTACCCCCACCCCGTACCTATTACCCAACCCGCAGCAAAGGCGGGCACATATCTCTCAACAATGCTCAATTTCATTCGCCGACCCGCGGTATTCCAGACACTCCTGCCGTTGTTCGCAGAGTGACCACCGCAAACGACTGCCGTTGTTCGCAGGGTGCCAGTACAGGGCAAGAGGAGGGCGTGTCCTGTATGGGCACAAAGCCTCTCTGCGGCCCTTGACGCGCCTTAGCCGGGTTCAGACCGCAGTGGAATGAGCAAAGGCGCTCCGACACACGCGGGGGACACGGGGAGAGACGGTTCGGGGTGGTGCAGGATGGAGAGGTCAGCGGAATGTGGGAGAGTAGTGGGGGGGGGGGGACACGGCAGCGACGGTGTACAAGGGTGAATTCAGAGGGCCATCTGGTTTTACCACTCAAACGACCACTCAAATGCCAAAAATAAAAATGCGATTTTGAGGAAGCGAAATAGTATGGCTTTGTGGAATGTTGTCAGTGTTTCCGGAAATGATGCCAATGAGACTGTTTCGCCGATCTGGATTGCTAGTAGCAGGTGTCGCGCGGGAGGTTGTGGGCTGTCCAGCGGATAGGGAAGTGGGCATTACATTTAGGACGGCTATGGACATGCCAGACCTCCTGTCACTCGGAAATGCCTTGTCAGCTCTGGAGCTCGAGTCATGCTGCGACGGAGAAGATAGCGAGGGTCATTGATAAATGTAAAGTCAACTGGTCTTGAACCAGTTCATATGTGCTTGAGCTTACTAAGGCTTTGCATTCTTATAAATTTTCACCGCGGATTGTTAAAGCAGATCTGCTGATTCTCCACCGGAAACCAAGATGAAACAACATCAAGCAGAGTGTAGGTATTTAAGCACTCAAGTGAAAAGGGTAAAACATTAGTGCTGTCCATATACAACTACGTATATTGGAAACATGACTTATATTGATACATATATATCAGTATTCAAGAGACGCCATAGATTTCATGAAAGACAACGAGACATGAAGCAACGAATATCGCAGTCTAAGTTCGCGAAGAAACCGAAAGCTGGTAATGCAACATTAGCTGCGAGCTTTCATTTGCACCTGGACATATTTGGAACCACTGACACACATACTACCCGACTGCTACAAAGAATACCAGAGATTGTTTTGCTACTATGAATCCTCGTAAAAGCATAGTAATTATAGTAGAAGAGTGGATTATTATTTCAGTGATTATAGTGAACAACTAGATGGATTGGACACCGTTGCACAACCCCTGACTATTCAGCGAAACCTTGTTTGCTGGACCGAGGTGACAATTGTGCACTAACTGCTCTGCAGGTTGATACTGATTGGATTGCTGATTGGATTGCTGATTGGATTGCTGATTGGATTGCTGATTGGATTGCTGATTGGATTGCTGATTGGATTGCTGATTGGATTGCTGATTGGATTGCTGATTGGATTGCTGATTGGATTGCTGATTGGATTGCTGATTGGATTGCTGATTGGATTGCTGATTGGATTGCTGATTGGATTGCTGATTGGATTGCTGATTGGATTGCTGATTGGATTGCTGATTGGATTGGCTGTGAAGAAGCGAAAGGGATTGGTTCTCACATAGTCACGTGATCACACACACGTCTGTGGTAACCGTGTATACCGGACGTAATATGCGCTTTGACAGTTGATAAGTTCTGCGTCTTTTGATCTTAAGCAAATTTGAACCTTTCCGGTGAAGTGTTGAGCGTGGCATGCACACTGCACATGACATCCTTATCGGTCCTCAATGCTGATCTTGTAATCAATCCCATATAGCTGCATTCCTTCACCTTCTACGGCTCTCCCCAACAATCGATTGCACAAAGTCAAGAGTGGTGACCTCGCAAAAAGTCCCCGATTTCTGTTCTCACCACGACACACAAGAAGCTCCCCAGGGAACCGCAGCCACCACCTCCACTGAGAGCGAGCCCCGCTCCCGTCTGGCTAATGCTGTGGTAACATCGGCACGTGGCACGTGCGGTGGTAACATCGACACGTGGCACGTGCGGTGGTAATATCGGCACGTGCGCCGGTCAGGCCGCTGCCTTGGCAGGCGCTGTGTTTTGTGCCCCAGTGCGGCGGTGGAGAGGTGACACCGATGGCGGCGGCGGTGGAGTTGTGACACCGATGGCGGCGGTGGTGGAGAGGTGACACCGATGGCGGCGGCGGTGGAGAGGTGACACCGATGGCGGCGGTGGTGGAGAGGTGACACCGATGGCGGCGGTGGTGGAGAGGTGACACCGATGGCGGCGGCGGTGGAGAGGTGACACCGATGGCGGCGGTGGTGGAGAGGTGACACCGATGGCGGCGGCGGTGGAGAGGTGACACCGATGGCTGCGGTGGTGGAGAGGTGACACCGATGGCGGCGGCGATGGAGAGGTGACACCGATGGCGGCGGCGGTGGAGAGGTGACACCGATGGCGGTGGTGGTGGAGAGGTGACACCGATGGCGGCGGCGGTGGAGAGGTGACACCGATGGCGGCGGTGGTGGAGAGGTGACACCGATGGCGGCGGCGGTGGCAGGGTAGGGTTGGTGAGATAGGCTGCAGTGGTGACAGCCAGTGGTGGAGAGGTGACACTGATGGCGGCGGTGGTGGAGAGGTGACACCGATGGCGGCGGCGGTGGCAGGGTAGGGTTGGTCAGATAGGCTGCAGTGGTGACAGCCAGTGGTGACAGCCAGTGGTGCTGGGTGAGACAGGCTGCGGTGGTGACAGACAGTGGTGCCGGGTGAGATAGGCTGCAGTGGTGACAGCCAGTGGTGACAGCCAGTGGTGCCGGGCTGGTTGGGGTCGGTCATGGTGTGGTTTGGGGCTAGGTTTGCGTTTGGTCTCGCAGGAGTTGCTTAGTGGCAATGCGTGTCGTGTGCAGCTAGTTTTATTTTTGCGACGGTTAGCTTCTTCGTTAAGCTTCATTATCCAAGCAACCATAACTTTATAGACGATTTTTTCCTCAGAATTAGATCGCCATAAATGCCGTACTTCATGTCTTAAACCTTCTTTGCAATTGTTGATACAAATTGCGCGCTCCTATGTCATAAGCTCTACAAAATGCGTTAATTGTCCATTGTTGTACTCTTGACATAACTGCACTATTGCTCAAATCACCAATATAATTGGTTTGCATCAATCATTATAAGGAATATGCGTTATGCTTCGTGACTTGGGAAAATATGCAGCAAATGGACTAGTCGTTCTCCTGCCACTTCCATTGGCACAGCATCCTATACAATAGGGGTGTTCATAATAAACCGAACTATTCGATATAATGTACATTGTACAACCTATTTCCACTGCATTTAGCGCAGTACCAATAATTCGGTTACCAAAAAGACACGCTTTGCTGTATTTGGTCTGTGTCACGAGACTGCAGCTCCACATAAAGCCATAACACCGAGAGACGACAACGCATGCTAGAAAGCTAACCAGCATTCAACATTATCTAAACAACGCATCACTGTCACCAGCAACATGAGGGATGATTCAAAGCAGTCCAACAAACATGACAGTAAGTCGCAACTAAGTCATGCTAACAAGGTAACGAGTCAGGGTGAGACGTGTGACAAGCACATATTTTAATCACATGCATAAATGAAGAAACCACTTCCAAGAATCCAGACCCCGGTGCAAAATACGAACCAGATAAGCGAGGAAAAATGAGGACACGAGGCAAACGAAAATAGTGAGCTCAAGCATCCGTGATGGAAATTGAGAACAGAACGGCGCAGACAATTTGGCTAATTTATGTTAAACCAAGGGCAAAACTCGGTGATATGTATCAGTATCAGCCCGTTACAAATTGTTTTCAGCTTGTATATCGCTTTCCGTTTCGCTCAGAATCGACAGTGATACTCGACCAAAGCATGCGTATACCCGATGACGTAATATTTGCACGGTTTCTGCAGTCACCCTGTAATAAATAGCGCAAATCTCGAAATGCAGCATACATAAGACACGTTTCGGGCATTGTAGTTTGCCAGCGTTCTGCACTTGTCGTACACTCACATAAATCACCATTTTGACTAACAACAAAGGGGAAGACGAATACGGATTCTCTTAATCTAAATTTTGATTTGATTGAACAAAATTATGCTGAGAGGTATCTTAGGCGACAGAATGTTCCCTCGAATTAAGTCAGATAAACCGCACGGTCAAAGTGGCAACTGCCGCTGTTTTTGTCATGTGGCCACTGTGCCGCGCGATAAAAACGTAACACATGTTCCGCTGTCCCCAACAAACAAACTAGCGGCGTCATTCATCCTTTGGGTCCGCTGAGCGATCTGAGCAAAACAGATGCATCGCAAATATGACAGCACCTTGGTCAATGGTCATGTAAGGATTTCATAGTTAACAAAACGCACAATTGTGTCACCTTAAGATGATTAAGTGAATGATAAAATTACGAAATGTTTTGATTTGTTTTTATTTCAAAGGAGAGTTGCCCGTTCATGATATTTGGGATCCCCTCATATTCAGGTGTAAGAATAAGCCTATCACGGGGATCAATAATCTTAGACGTTTAAATGAACCGCAGATAAGAATAACGCAAACTATCTTGGGTAATGTATACGGCTAAAATGCGCGTCGAATTTTAGCCGCACAAAAAAACAAATGTCCCATAACCCTAAAAATTTACATTATCTTCCGTACTGGTGAATGCGCAAGACTCAAGCACTTGCATGATAAAGGCATTTTGCGGGTGCATAAGTGATTCATTGGACAATGACTCACACCAAAAGTTGCGTTGCATGTTATAATATATGCCTTCCTACATGCTTTTGCTGTAAACTAGCATGCGGGCTAAATAATTTTGAATTAAGCTAAGCTGAATATTATGCTTTTGTTGCTCAAATGACAATGTTCATACGTGCCGCAATATTTCATTTTCGAATAATAAAAATGTTTAAACGTTAACCGACATGAAACTTGAAAATGCAACGTGTTGTGGTCAACTTGCAAACAAATTGCAAAATACCAAAGCGAAGTGACATACCATGAATACGACTGACATGAGGAAGCGTACTGCGCTATTTTCTTTTGGGAAATAGAGCATAAGAATTAAGGACCTTCATAAGTTTGTTAAAAGGGGATATCTTCCGAATCGGGCCTTATCTTTAAAAAATATAATAAAGTTTATATGCAAGAATTAGAAATGCATTAATGTATAATGTATATTGACGTAATAAAAAATAAGTTAGTTATAAGTAGTTAGAAAATATGCATGAGCATGTTTTGTTAATATTCATACCTCTTCACCTGCCTGTACCTAACAGCACGAAATAATTCATTTGCATTTGAGAAATGGGCTTATATAACCAGGATGCTCTGAGAAAACTAACCTTAGCACGTATCATGCCGTGACCGGTCGGGCCGGTGGCCGCCGTCTGAGAAAAGCTGCAGCTCTGTTAGACCAGGCGGTAGCGTCCCACACCAACAACTCCTCACAGCTAGCCGCGCGCGTGCAGACTGACCAGCCGGCCGGCACACCGGCAAGGGCGCCTTTCACTCCCCCCCCCCCCTCCGGCCTCCAGAGAGGAGGAGGGGGGGGGGGGGGGTCCGCCAGAACGCAGGACTCAGTCGGCTGGGATCTCCTGAGCAGCCGACACGCACCGCTTAGACGATCAAAGGAAATGATGCAAATGGCAGATGATACGTGCAGTTGCTATATAATCACCCATTTGGTGGGTTGTCATTTTCATAAACGTACGAGGTTTGAAAAGCTTATTGATGCTACCCAATTGTAGCAAATAACAGGCCACTTAACCCGCGAGTTACTGGGGTATATTTCATAACGCGACTTACTAGGGGGGGTATTTTTTGCCCCCCCCCCCCCTCTGATCTCCGGAACTACTGGACCGATTGTAAAAATTCAAACGGCGTTCGATAGCCCTGGGAAATTTATCAAGGGAAATATAATATTGTTGACCTCGGGTTCACCGATGACGTCACAGGTCAGGTCAAGCACAAAATGTTTGACGGTATCAAAAGGTCTCGATGGATGGAATTGTCGCGCAAAATTCCGATATTAAACGCATAAGCATTCGATAAATCGGTATGATTCGTGTGTCTGACACTTCTAAGTACCATTCTATGCTGTTTATGACCTTGGGTCAGGTCAAGGTCATCTGAGGTCACGTGGTCAAACTGCAGATTACGGTCATTAGGCGTTGTACCACATGTTTATGGGTTTGTTTTGCGTCTAGAACGCAAAAAATGAACTTAGAGCATTGTTTGTTCCATATAAATAGAAGTTAAAAGCAAAAACGGAAATGCATTTTTTATGCATGGTAATGCTGTGACAGGTGGTCGATTTTTGTCATTTAAAGGTCATAAGTCAGTCAGTTTTGAAGATATCAACTTCAAATATGGTACACATATTCACCGAACACGTCTCAATCACATATATTCCGGTTTTTGGATAATGCTGATTTTTTAAAATTTTAAACCAAAACAAAATTATTTGGATTTCTCAAAATTTTGAATAAAAAAAAATAAAAAATCCGAGATAACATTTTGATAGCCCAGTCTTTGGTCAGTAATTTGATTCCAGACAATTTAATTTACCTCAAACATTGTACCTTTGACAGCGTTTTCCGCAAACCGTCTGTCTGTCCGTTTGGATGTCGTCTGATTGCTTAATAACTCCGCGCACCTTGCAGTCAAAACCGCTAAATTTGGCATGTTAGTGGGGATGTAGGGTCGCACCAAGGCCCTATATACTAGGTACAGTCACGAGGCGGCGGCGGTCAAGGTTGGCGATATGCCCCTTTCCCTGTTATGACGTCACGTCAAGTGCTACTTGACGTGACCAGTTTTATAGATTAACTAGGCTTTGGAGGCCAAAACACCAAATTGCGCGCAAATAGAAATGATTTTTTTTATCCATTGATAACAAAATTGTCTAGTTAAATGATCAGGATTGCAAAATATTGTTGATCAAAAAGGGCTTATTTCTACCATTCTCTATCACCCCTGCACAATATTTGACGTCACACGAAGGATTTGGCATCAATATGGCCGACCCATTGCAGCTATGGGGGTGACACCCCCTGGGTCGCACTATCGTATGCAAATTTTGCGTCGATCCATGATCGCAATAGACTGCAATGGACTGGTTGCAGTTTACCTAACCCACTGTGTTTATTTATTTGATAAAAAGCAAATTAATAAAAAATGTTTTATAAAGTGTCACTTTACTATAAATTCCTCCAAATTGTCAGTATTTAAAATAATTAAGTATATTTACGTAATTTATCATTCTGCTCTCTGATTGGTCGTGACGTCAGATGGCAATAGTTCAGACGATCAATGTTACCGTGAGGTAGTCTTGGGCGGCTCGGTGGACACATTTCTTTTTAATATGGAGGTTCAACCGAAAAATAAACAGCCAGGGGCGGCGCCACATATTTCCAGTTGGGGAGACAGCTTTTCCAGAAAAAGGGCCCTTGGCCAAAAGGGCCCATCCAGCCTGCAATATTATGTAATATATATTTGATATCATTTCCGTCTTTCTCGTTCCCGAACGGATTACCATTTATTTATGATCAAACTTGAATACTTTAAATAGAGCATCACAGCCTTTATTTTCAAGTGGCTTGTGGCGTCACACAGCTCAAGTTTGTACTCAGTGTGACTAAGTTATCAACTATAACTTCTTCATTTCTTGCGACATGTACGAAGGATGTATACTATAGTTCACTAGTTACCAGAAGGAATTTACTAGTCATCACATTTTCTGCCGGTGCTATCATCTCAGACAGACACGTAGCCAGGATTTCGTCCAGGGGGAGGGGGAGCGCGGTGCCTCGAAAGGGCCCCCTTCCCGAGCGTTGAAAGAGCATCCCCTGCACAGCTGCATTCTCCCAAGCGTTGAAAGGGCCAAACAAAACGGATACAAAGGCACGTTACAAGGATGGAAAGTGCGGTATGACAGGAATGGCACGGGCATACAAACTTTTAGGAGCTGGACTTAGCAAACTGCCATATCAACTTTGGAACCAGCGACACCAATTTGGAATCAGCTATACCAACTTGGAATATTTTTGTTAAGCTCAAGACCTGGAACTCTTAAAAAAATTGCGTTGCGAAGCGGCGGGAAAATTTGGAGTCTTATGCCCTGGATATGCATTCCCATCAACGCGTCGCATTGCGTATGGTGCGGACCTCTAAAAATGTTATATTGTGCGTTTAAAAGGGCGGTAAAAAGTGCTAAAGTTAACTATTTTGCCCAATTATATAGGAAAGTATCAACATAACACATAACATGAAAATGACCGATTTGTTTTTGCTAACCCGCATATAATTGAATTTGTAGTTCAATTGCGCCGCGGAGCGGCGCGAAAATTTTGAGTTTTATTCCCTGGACAACTGCATTCTTACTGTTGAAAGGCTCAGGACCCTTCATATCGTCTAGGGTCCCCTCCGACCTTTTCAACACCCTTCCGACCTGTTCAGGGACTCATCTGGGATCCGTGAAAAGACATGATGTGGAGTGGCTGATGTATATTAAATACAAAGAGGGCTTACTCTGCAGGAAAAAATTAAAATCGGAGCTTTCGGGTATATTGTAGCACCCTGACGAAGGGTGTTACACCCGAAATCTCCGATTTTAATTTTTACTTTTAGAGTAAGTCCTCTTTGTATTTAATCTTCATCTGGGATCTCTACGTGCTTTTGGCCCTTCCGGTCTGACCAGGGACTCCTCTGACCTTCCAAGAAGCCCCTCTTGTGTGTCAAGGGGCCCATTCGGCCTGTTCAGAGGTCCTTCCGACCTGGCCAGGGACTGCACTGTCTGCTTTGTCGCCCTGCCGACATGCTCAGGGGCAGGGGCGGCGGATTGCGGGGCGCAGGGTACCCCCCCCCCCCCCTCCCCAGTTGAAAATCCTGAGGAGGGGGGTCATTTTTCCCCCAGATTGAGCATGTTAAAATCTGGGGGGCAAAATTACCCTTATGCCCCCAGGATTTTCGACTGGGGAGCATTTTGGGTACCCTGCCTCCCCGCAATCCGCCGCTCCTGCCCAGGGGCCCCTCCGACCTGCCCAGGGGCCCCTCCGACCTGCCCAGGGGCCCCTCCAGTCTGGCTAGGAACTCATCCGGCATGTTCAAGGGGCCTTCCGACCGGCCCAGGGACCCTTTCGGTCTAGCCAGGGGCCCATCTGACTTGCCCAGGAGCCCCTCCGATATGCCCAGCGACTCTTCTGAGCGGCCAGCGCAGGCTGCTTTGTCGCCCTGCCGACATGCTCAGGGGCCTCTCGACCTGTCCAGGGGCCCCTCGGTGCTGGCTAGGGGGCCCATTCGACGTGTTAGGGATATGCACAGGGCTCCCTCTGACATGCACAGGACTCATTTGAACGTCCAAGGGGCCATCTGGTCTTTCAGAGAGGGCACTGGTTGCCCTAAAGGGCCTCTGAAGTGCTCTAAACTCTATAAAGACCATGCTTCGCGTGGTACCATGCTTCACCCATGATACCGCGCTTCGCGCGGTCTCGTCGGCCCTTTTCGGCGCGCGCAGCGCGCCGAAAAGGGCCCTCCTGGCCACCAGGGGGGGGGGGGGGGGGGAAGCCGCACCCGCCACCCCCCTCCCTTGGCTACGTGCCTGATCTCAGATGACATCAAAACGTTCTGAAGGTGGAACGACGAGCACCGCTCAAGGACGCATATTCGCGCGCCATATCCCGATCAGGAACCTCACGCGTCTCCTGATGGACATGGCACTTGTCAGACTGCCACAGCGTTGAGTTTTTGTTTTTTTTTTAATTTCCCTACCCATTAACCCTCGCCCTACACAGGCCCCTGACAGGCCCCCCTGAGGTTTTTCTTAAATAACTTTTGACACATGAGGTGCATCTTGCTGAAATTTTTGCTAGCTGAGTGTACATTAATTATACGTAAGCTGTAAAAAATTAATTGAAATTCGTTAAGTAGTTTGGGAGATAATAATGTTTTAATGACGTCATGTTGGTAAAAAAATTAGAAGTATTATACAAATCGTAGAAAACAGAGTTTTAAAGAAAATTGCAAACACATTTCACCACAGATACAAATTGGCATGTTCTTTAAAATGGCAATCTCGGATTTTCACAATTTTGGGTTTTTGACCCCTAAAATAAAAATAAAACTATTTTTTAAAAAAATCCCACAAAATCAACATTTTCAAAGATATTAGAAAAACCGGGATATATGTAAGAGAACTGAGTATGGAAAATATTCTTACAAAATTTCAAAGCAATATCTTCATTATTGACTGAGTGATGGCTTCCTAAGTTTAGGAAACTGATGACGTAATTTTTTTAATAATTTGTTTTGACATTTTTGGACAGGATACGAACAAATAATTACTTTTTTGTATTTCTGAGCCAAAATTAGTCTAAGAACATGCCTTTTTATTTACATTTATCAATTTCTAATTTTGAGGTTTTCTGAAGAGCAAAATCGCTGTTCTGGACGTGGTAAATCCGAGGTCATTCACTTGACCTGGAAGGTCACCCGTTGACCTGAAACCTAAAAATTGCAAACAGTTAGATTCCTCTCATGACAGGCAACACGCTGGTTCTTACCGCATTGCTCTAAGTTGCTTGGTTTGGAAGTTAACAGGGGGCCTGTCAGGCCCCCCCCCCCCCGTAGGGCGAAGGTGAAAAAAGCTCCCGTAGGGCGAGGGTTAATAGGTAGGCAGGAGTGCCCTTCCATGCCCATGTGACCAGAGTACGTTAATTACCAGAGTGTTTAATAAGGATAGGGTTATGCAATCACGTTAGGTCACACCACTCCCCGCTATTTTTGTTTTGTTTTGTGTTGCATGGAAAGGATAGCCGCCACCTGTATTAATAAAGGATTTGATCTGAAATTCGGGCGGACAGATAGCCGAGCTAGTAGCGCCCACTCGAAACCCAGATCTGACTATAGTTAGGTGTTATGGGGATAAATTAATACAATTATACTCAGACATATAAACAAACGAAACCACACAAACATACACACACACACACACACACACACGCGCGCACACACACACGCGCACGCACGCACACGCACACGCACATGCACACGCACACGCACACGCACACGCACACGCACACGCACACGCAACACGCACACGCACACGCACACGCACACGCACACGCACACGCACACGCACACGCACACGCACACGCACACACCCCTGCTACCTGCGCCGCCTAGCCTCAGACCCATGCATTCACACACGCATACATTGAATCAAGTGAATAATATAACAACAAAAAATAGACACAGATGAGGATAGGAAAGTAAATAAAATAAATGAACATAAAAGGGCAGGACCAACTCAAATACATATTAAGAAGTAAATATAACACTACCACTACAGATAAATAATTAGTACTGGTGCAGAATATACTCATGAACATATTTCTTTAGGGTATCCTTATTCCTAGGAACATTATCAATATCATTAAATAACTTACAAACTATTGTATTCCACGCCCTCGGAGCAGAGACAGATAGTGAAAATGCTTTATAATTTGTACGTGCATGTGGAATTATAAAGTGTTGAATAGCTCTGGTGTTGACTGGCTCATGGTATCTAAACATTTCAAAAATTGGACGAGGAAGAGTTTCTTTTACATAGCCCAAAAGTATGACTATTTGCTGTTTGTTTACCAAATCTGGAAACTTTAACATTTTGTATTTAACATTAAGTTATGTGGAAGTTATGTGGTACAAGTATGGCTTTTTATCAATGATTCTGATTGTTCGCTTCTGCAGTCTGACTAGTTTATCAATTCTGGTTGGATAATTGCTTCCCCAGACAGCAGCACAGTAGTTTAAATAAGGGAGTATTAGAATATTGTATAAGAGTAAAAGATGTTTGGATGAGATATAAAATTTGGCACGTCCCATGATACCTATATTTCGACTTATAATAGAAGCTACATTATTGATATGAGTTCGCCACTTGAAGTTTTCATCAACAATTATTCAAAGATATTTGACATACTCCTTTCTTGCAATCTGTGAATTATTTATTGTAATATTTAAATCATTTACGGACTTCTTGAGAAAAAAAATTGGTAGGAGGTCTTTGACACATTTAAAGAAAGCCTATTTGACTGAAACCATTTAGTAATCATGGGTAGTATTGTATAAAGTTTATTTTGTAGCTCTGTCAATCGATGAGCTTTAATAGCAATAGCCGTGTCATCTGCAAACAAGTAAAAGTGAGCTTGATTAGAAATGTTTGAAATGTCATTAATATATATAATAAAAAGCAAGGCACCTAAAATTGAACCCTGTGGGACACCCATTTCAACCTTTGCCTCCTCAGATAAATAAGAATTAATTAGAGTTCTTTGCTTTCTATTAGTAAGGTATTATTTTAAAATTTGGTGAGGTTTTCCTCTTATCCCAATAAAATGAAGTTGGTTAAGTAAAATATCCAAGCAAACGGTATCAAATGCTCTTTTGAGATCGAGATACAGCACACAAGTGACAATGTTTTCTTGAAGTGAGCTAGTTATCTTATCTGTCAAATGTGCAATGGGCATGTATGTGCTATGTTTCTTTCTAAAGCCAAATCGAAGGGGATTTAATAAATTGTGTTCATTAACATAAGTTAAAATTAAAGAATGCAATATTTTTTCCAAAATTTTCGAAAAGATCGGTAGCAAGGAAATTGGTCTGTAGTTATTAAAAGCATTTCTATCTCCAGTCTTGTAAATCGGTTTAATAATGGCCACTTTAAGATGATCTGGAAAAACTGCAGTACTGAGGCAGAGGTTAAAAAAGAAGGTTAAGTGATGAATAAGACTTTGGTGGGTTAGAAGTAATATTTCAGTGTTAATTGTGTCTATACCTCCTCCCATAAGATTTAAGGAATTAATTATAGACTGTACTACAATGGAATTTGTCAGCAATGGCACATCCAAATTATCATGGATAGGTTGAGTTAAAAATGCAAGAAGAATCCTGTCTGAGGGAGGAATGCTTTTTTCCAGGTGCGAGCCAATGGATGAAAAAAAAGTCATTAAATCCCTGTGATATGTCGGCGTTTTTATATGTTTTTCCATCGATGCCGATGAATGTCGATGGCGGTTCATTGATATGTATTTTACGTTTGTTTATCACCTCATTTAATATCTTCCACGTGTTTCTACTGTCATTTTTGTTTTCTTCAAATGATTTCTCATAGTACAACCTTTTTGCATCCCGTAATATATTTGTCAGTATATTTCTAAATTGTTTATTGTTATTCGTATTTTTGATATTTGGACATCCAAGTAACTTTTTATATAACTTATTTTTCTTGTTAATAGAACACAACAGTGCAGGAGTAATCCAGGGTTTCGGTGCAGTTTTTCTTGAACTTGATTTTATCATTTTTGAGCATTTTTCAATGCCTTCCATATAACTTTGTATTAGCACATTGCATGCTTCATTTGCATCAATGTGGTTCTGAAAGTTCTGTAGCTTTACAATTAAGAATTGATTTAACTGAGCCCTGAGGTGCTTTGTTTTTGTCAAATACCATTTTTTGTATGGTTTTCTGCTTATCTATGGTATGGTTAAACATTAATGATATAAAGATTGGAAAATGATCAAATGGTGGCGCTTTTTGCTTTTGGGAGACACTGGCTCAGTGGTCATGGGGGTCAGTGTCAGGGGTTTGATAGATATTTAGGAGGTCGGTAGTGCGATACAAGGCAACGTCACTGGCGTGTTTTTATATCTTCTTCATAAGCTCAGCGCATCTCACTGTGCTGCATGCTGGCCAACCCGGGGTGCCCGTAACCGTACAGGAGGACGGATCGCCCCGGAACCGGTGAGGTCAGGGCCCGGCATAAACAGGAACCGGTGAGGTCAGGGCCCTGCATAAACAGTTGTATTACCGAGAAGAGCGAGGTCTTCCGTCAACTAGGGGGGGAAATATACGTATGAGCGGCCCGACCGTAGCTATGGTTTTCAGAAGCTTATTAGTCTTTGCAGCTATTCGGTCGAAGTGACTGAAAACTTGCACACGTTCATGTGTTCGTGTTGTTGAACTATCATGTTGTGAAACTATCCGCCGGTGTTTCATTCAGCAAGCACAAAGTGTGCCTAAACAACAAATAGCGGCACATTAACGCCATAATATGCCTTTTTTTGCCACCGAAATTCCATTTAAATTCCTGTCAACTTCCCTCAAAAGAAGTAAACATATCATCCTGATTCCTTCCATTCTTCCATTGCACTGGTATTTCTTCCAATGATATGAAATATATGTATGATATAGAAACCGGCAATATTACCGATTAACCCTATTTGTAACAGACTCCTGGCTACCCCTATTTGTAACAGGTGAGGGGGAGGATTCCCCCCCGGAGATCTCCAGATATACCCGTCCGATTAAAAAAAACGATGTTTGATTCCCTCAACACGATCTACATTTCTTTCTTTTTTTAAAAAGAAATTTTTCATGGAGAATTTTTCAAAATTTTCACTGGGGGCAAAAACTACCAATTTTAGAGGTATTTGTAATCCATTACAGCTGCCATGTTTATCAACTGATTGTAACGCAACCAATAGGGATTGATAGATATTGAATTGGAGATTGATGTATGGCGGGGAATTTTGGAAATTCAAAAATCATAGGCGTGTGCAGGTCACTCAATATGGGGGTGAAGTAAATGCGTAATAAACCCATATTTTATGTGTTTTTATAAATGAAATGCTGTGTTATTGGGACACTAGACAAAACAGTTATAAAGCATATTTTTTTGCCATAAGTGGTACCAGGTTAGTGAAAAAGGGAGGTCAAATAGGAAAAAATATTAATGGGTGCCAAATTCGTAATCAGCGTCACAAAATGTCCTAAAAATGGCTAAATTCCCAAAAGGTCATGTCAGGTCGTCTGAGGTCAGTGACCTCGGTTGACCTGTGGAAGCGCATGACCCCAGTGGAACATATAATAATGTAAAATGGAACTCAAATTCGAAATCAGCGTCACAAAATGTCATAGAAACCACCAGAAGCCCAAAAAGTCATCTGAGGTCATCGGAGGTCAATGACCTCAGTTGACCTCTGAAAAGGTCAATCGAGGTCACAATCTCAGTAGAAACCACAACTGTCACCTGGAAACACCTGTGCATATGCTCCTGAACAACAAACACTCGGAAAATGCGCAAGTAATAAGCATTGATACTACGGGACACCAGTTGCGCCTGACATGACCTTGAGAAACAGGTCATAGGTCACGGGTCATTTGGGTTAGAAATTCAAAATTTCAGAGTATGTGGATTATTTTTTCTTCAAAGTAGGGTACTGAAAGTTTCATCGCCATCAGTCCAAGAAAAGGGGGTTCAAATAGGAAAAAATATTAACCGCAGGCAAGTTGCTAACCAGCACTATAAATAAGTTATTGATCGTAGATGGTTCCTTTTTGCATGTTGTACTTCATCATAGGCGTATCCATGATCTAAACTGGGCAGGCGCAAGACCTTTTGATGGGTATATTATCCGCTATTATGATACTAACTAGTCAACAGTGACTATTTCACTTACAACATCAATTCACATTGCTTACCCCCTTTTTACCATTTTTGATAAAAAGGGTGTTTACCCTTGGGGGGGCATCCCCCCCCCCCCCTACCCGGGCGAGAGTTAAAGGGAAATAATGACCTTTTGATTTTCTGCAACAATTTCCGAAGCTACCGTTATGGTATAAAAATGATGTGATCTAAATTTAAGAATGAAATACAATTACTCCCTAATTCAAAGTTAGAAGTTTGGAAAAAATAATATGCAAGTACATATACTTCCTTTGGAGTTCATGATCGGTGTTTTCCCTCCGGTATTGGAAACGCGACATATCCTGGCGCTTTTGTATCAATCTGTTCAACGTTGTTGAATTACCTCTCAACAAATTGTATACACTCTACACTAAATAAGTCGCCGTAGGGGGCCAAGTTAATCCGTCGAATGTATCACGGTTTTCTAAGATGTTTATTGATTGGTTACGGAAAAACGGTTCCGATAAATCTTTCATGAGCGCATTACAATGTATTGAATACCACCTGATGTTGAAAAATCGTGGGGAAAACTTCCATTTTGGTAATGAATCGATAACACTAAATATAGGTCGCCGTCCGGAGGCCAAACTAAACAGCCGATTTCAATGCACTTTTGTCAAATGTTTGTTGATTTTTCATAAAAGTTTGGCACATATTCGCAAAACATAGAGTGCATGAAACATATTATATACATTCGCGATAAATAACAATGCGTGTAGGCAGGCTAATTTGAGCTCGAACAGTGAATTCGTTACCAAGTACTTGTGAGTACCCACCGTTATAAGCGTGGAACGCCTATCAACTTTAACTTGAAATATGTTTTAGTAGGAATGTTTATATGCAAAATGTGACCAATTTACAATATATTTTGGTCTCGTCCATCGATTTCAAGTAATAACGCCATTTGTGTGGAAAAAAAAATATATTATTTCTCTTTTAAAGCATGGATTTATGTCTTCACAACTGGAGTGGACATTCCCCCCAGCCTGACGACTGGGGGGACGGTGTTTCCTCCACCCTCCTCCCCCCCCCCTACGGTGACGCCCTTGGATGCAAGGAGGCGCTTTTGATGAACAAATGGATGCGATTTGTGCAAGCAGCTGTAATTCAACAGGTTGTACACGTTGTAGTAAACATTTCCTCAGTTCTCATTCATGACAGTGTACTGTAAGCAACTTCAAAGGATAGCTTAGGTTAAAGTAGAAACCAATAGTTTGTGTGCATTGCACAACAGTTTGTTGTTAAAAAAACAGAGTGACGAGCATTTTTAATACATTTTAATTTTTAATGTAAATTAATAATTGAATCATATATACTTGATTCTTTGAGAATGCATGCAAACTATCAGCCGAACTCAAAATCAGGGACTTTTGTATTATGCTCAGTGATATAATCTAACCCGAGCCTCGGTGGCCCTCTGAGACAACTTCGCCCGGTGGGAGGGAGGTCAAAATGACCCCCTCTAACTCGAAAGCTAAAATGGCTAGAAAGACGCGGGAAAAAACATTCAAAAAATCCCTTGACAAAGGCATTCGAATTTATTCCGGGTATTATTTGGCTCAGGTCAATATTGAGGTCACCAGAGGTCATCAAAGGTCAAATTTTCCAAGTACAGGACTTTGTTCTAGAAACCCCCAAATATATCGGGAACTATGACAGTTAGAAGAAGAAAAAAAACGAAAAAACAATCGAAAGCTCATTAAAAACTCAATCACACTTGATGCTTTCAAATTTTAGCTCAAGTCAATAGTTTAGGGTCCAGAGGTCACCAAAGGTCACGAGGGATTTTCCCAAAAAATGTGTTTCATTAATAACTTGTTGCATTGATTGACCATATAGCGGTACTTTAAACACCATCGTGTTTTTCTCGTCAAGGTGCTTCGAAACATATTAATGGTGACCTGGTTAAGTCAACTTAACCCAAATTTGACCTCAGGTCAAGGTTATTTGGTGACTCAGGTAGGTCATGTTGTATATCGGGCGACGCAACTCGACGAGTCAAACATAGTGGTGTCATTTACACGTCTCTATCTTTATTCTATCAAGTATTGGAATTTAAAAAACGTGCTGGTGACCTCAGATGACCTAAACTGACCTTGCAGAGGTAACTAATCGACAATTGCACTTGGGACATCAATATTGAGCTAAATTAACATGATTATAAAAGAATTGACCTGATCCAATGCATATTCTCTGAATAGGAAGCATTTGTATATTTTTCCATTGACTTATAATGGGGAGGTCACGAAATTGACCTGACCTTAGGTCAACGATACAAAAACTCAGAGACAAACGAATTGTAGGTACTTATTAGCTTATGAAATCCTGCAAGTTTCAAATCTCTCGGACAAAGACTGTGGCTTTGGCACGACCACAAACATTTTTTGGAGGCAAGGTCACTTGACGTGACCCGGTGACCTGACTTGAGATGACCTGAGGTAAAAACTTTAACACAATGTGGGTAATTGATTCACAATTAGCTGTGCCAAATTTTGCGACGTTGCGCACCGCCGTTTTCCCCCTATTTTCGAAAAATTTCAGGGGGTCAAAATGACCTCCCCCCCATCCCACCAGGGCGAGGGTTAAATGATGATCAAGTTTTGAACAATGACTTGAAACATGCAACTGCAAGTATTTCTCTTAGTATTTACAACTCTGTAAGAGATATTTGAGATAAGGTGTGGTGTTAGAAAGCTGTTTGTAACAACCTATAGCAAGCGGCATTGATCTGATTGCCCTGGTAATAAATCATATAAATGAGTAGAATGCCGCTATGTGTTAACAGTCTTATAACACAGGGAATTAATATTGATTTAGATCATATAGATTCGTTCATCTCGAGTAGGGCAAGAATGTGCTAAAACTACTTTCCCAATAGTCTGGCTCAGTGGCGTTTCCAAGATTCCGTCATGGGGCCGCCAGGCAGCAATAGTGAAAGTTTGAGGGGCTCTCTGACTTTGGTGGGCGTCCTCGACCTTCTTGGCCTTACACCGAAAAGGTCCTCAGGTCAGAATGGGGCCCTCTGTAGGCGGTGTTGGACCTTCTGTAGGTTACAATGATCCTTTTTCAAATGCTGGATTGGCCACGTGAAAAGCTAATACGGGTATCCAGGGTCTCCAGGTCATTTTTGGCACAGCTGCTCGGGCATCACCACATTGTGTAAAAAATATTGACCTCGGGTCACGTCAGGTCAGGTCACCAGGCCAGGTCACGTGACTCCACCTCCAAAAAACGTTTGCCGTGGTACCACAGCCACACAGTTTCTGGCCGATTGGTTTCAAACTTACAGGATTTCATAAGGTCATAGGTACCTACAATGCGTTTATCTCAGATGTTCGATATCCGTGACCTGAGGTCGGGTCAATTTTGTGAACTCGCCATTATAAGTCAATGGGGAAAAATTAAAATGCTTCCTATTCTGAGGATACGCTGGATATCAGTCCAATTATTTCTGGATCATGTTATCGTAGGTCATTACTGATCATTCAAGTGCAATTTTTGTTCAGTACAGCCGAGGTCATCCGAGGTCACCAACACTTTGTTGTCAATAACTAAAAGGATGAAGATAGAGAAGTGAAACCGGTACCAATGTGTTTGTATCTTCGATACACGTCTCATAATATGCAACATGACTACTTGTGTCACCACTTGACCTTGACCTTGACCAGAGGTCATTTTTTTGGGTTGATCTAACCTAGTTAAAAGAATTATGATTCGAAGCGCCATGACGAGACAAACACGATGGCGTCGTAATTATTGCGTTATCTTTATTAGGTAAAGAGCTATTTGCGGAAAACTGTTTTTCCTTTAAAAAATAGCCTTTTTGACCTTTGATGACCTCTGGAGCATAAACTATTGACCTGAGCTAAAGTTCGAGGACAGCACGTGTGATTGCATTTTTCAAGAGCTTTCGATTGTTTTTGTTTCCCGTTTGTTCATAGCTATCATGTTCCCGAGATATTTGGGGGTGTTCGAAGCGAAGTCCTAAAACTGGAGAGAAAACAAAATCTGACCGGTGATTACTTCAATATTGACCTGAGCTAAAAAAAAATGACCGAAATAGTCTTTAAAAAAATTGACGAGCTTTTCAACTGCATTTTCGGTTTTTGCCTACGTACGATAAGAGCTGAGTTCGAGGGGGCGTCTTAACGCCCCCCTCCGGCACGGCGAAGGTGGTGCCGAGCACCGGCACGGCGCGGGTTAAGGATATTTGTATGGCCCTAGTATTGGCACATAATGCAATAACGACTGATGGCTATATATTAACCAGCCGTATACGCAACACGTTTTATCTGTGGCATTTACATCAACCAATTACTAGCAGCTGATGGTCTTTAATGGTGGCAGACTCACCACATTATGCAAAAGGTAATGTTAACTCTGTCTTAATTTCAACCGGATCTACAGACAACACATCTTGTCTTCGGTATTGACATCAATTAATAGCTGCTAACCCGGTACTGCAATAAAGCGAAATAGCAATTTATAAATATGAGAAATCATATTATTGATGCGGTAAGGTGAACCACAAAACCTGACGACTTGTGGCACAATGGATTGAGACATGGCGCTAAACACGCCATGGTGATTTGTCAATGTCCAGTAGAGAATATATTATCTTGTGCCGTGGATCTGTTAGTGATGCCATATTGACGTCATTATCCTTTTCGACACTTCATGGTGGCAAATATTCTTACATAAATCTGGCCCTCGAGTGAGTTGTCAGTTTTGCAATTGAAGCCTTATTTGGATTAATATATTATTATTTGACCAAGTTTAGTGAGCGAAGAAAATATATTAAGATAAATATATACATGTTACGAGTCTGAATTGGTTTTAATTTACCATAGACGTAGGAAGAGACATAGAGGTATATAGACACAATTGAACTTCCTCTCGCGCTTCTTCGCATATTTAATTTTTATTGACGAAGACGAAGGAGAAGCAGCTTCGACGGGTCAATGACAACACAAAACATCATCTGATGAAAAACGCCAGCTGATATCAGCCTAGAATTGATCGTGTGGGATGTACCGGGAGACATGAGAGCGGACTGTCGGAATGACTGACGTGAATGACGTCAGAATGAACTAAAATTGACTGATGTTATAGGATTGGGAGAGTCGGCTGAGTGACTGAAGTAACTGAAATTAGAGACAACTGACATCGATCAATGTGATGAAGACATGATAGTAAACTGACTGACTGACGTGACTGACGTCAGCGATGGCTGATGTGGGCTGACGTTGTGGAGGGGCAGCCGCGGGAAATCCCGTTGTTAGACTGAGCTCTGGTGTTGAAGCTGTTGACACAGCACGACACTGATTGAAGTGGTCAGACTCGAGGGATTATCTAAATTGCCCGCGATGGCTAACAACCCTAGCCATCGCTATTGTCTCTCGTCACTATGGATTAAATTCAAACTGGCATTGTAGCGGTCTTAAAAATGTACAAGAAAGGTGGGATTTCAGTTTACAGGAATGGGGAAGATATGTCGCTGGAGACAAGTGTCAAGTCTCAAAATAATGGAATGTTCCCATCCAAATGTAATCAAGCAACGATATTCATTGCTGCTTGTTGCAATGATAAATGTAAAACCATTTAACACCCACTCCACCAGATAACATATAATGAGTTGCATGCTGTGTTGAAGTAAATCCACAGGGGTGGTGAAGTGTTATGTCCTTATGGATATGGTCGGGAACAAAATGTTCCTTCTATGTAGTACTCGGGGTCAAAATGCCAGCAAAAATCATTACTATGTTATTTCTGTGAAAATTTACTAAGCGATCATGTCCTTAGAAATACTGATCGTCAAAACCACTTCAGAAGTATTATTCACTTAATCATCATATTCATCACGTCAGTATGGATGTACATTTACTCATGTATTAGCAGTTGCGTTTGAGCTCTTGATTGCCAATAATAATAAATTACATTGCAAAAAAAATCCGACGAAAAAAAATATCCGGACGATAGATTCAACACGTGGAGTCACTGAACCAAAAAAGCACCTGGGTCTTCAAGAATTGCCTATAACATGATCCAGAAGAAATTGGGCTGATATCATGCGTATCCTCAGAATAGGAAGCATTTTAATATTTCCCAACTGACTTATAATGGGGAGGTCACGAAATTGGGCCGACCTTAGGTCACCGATATATAAATCCGAGATAAACGAATTGTAGTTACTATTACCCTTATGAAATCCTGTAAAATCGAGCGGCCAAAAACTGTGGCTGTGGTACGACCGCACACTTTTTGGAGGTGGGGTCACGTGACCTGGCCTGGTGACTTGACCTGAGATGACCCGTGGTCAAGAATTTTACAATATGTGGGCAATTGATGCCTTAACAGCTGTGCCAAAAACGGCGGCGCTGCGCGCAGCCGTATTTTTGCTATCCTCGAAAAACCTTAGGGGGTGTGTCTAAACGCCCCACCCCCGGCACGGCCGGGAAATCCCGACAGTAGATTCCCCCGGGGGCGGGGCCGGGGTGTCAGTGCATTTTCAATGGAGGTCCGCTGTCAGGACAGTGGATTTCACTGTCCTGGGACCCCATTTCTTTAACTCGAAAACTAAAAGGGCTAGAAAGACACGGAAAAGCGTTCAAAAGCTCTTGACAAGAACATTCGAAGTTTTTGATATATGTTTTACTCAAATCAATATTGAGGTCACCAGAGGTCATTAAAGTTCAGATTTTCAAGTTTTAGGACTTCGCTCCAGAAACTCCCAGATATCACAGAAACTATGATAGGTAAGTCCAAACAGAAAAAGCAATGGAAAGCTTTTGAAAAATACAATCGCCAAGGTTTCTTCGCATTTGAGCGAAGAAACCTTTTTCTCGTCAATAGTTTAAGCTCCAAAGCTCATCAAATGTCAAGAAGGCTATTTAAAAAACGTTTATTACGAATAGCTTGTTACCTAATAATGGCAAGGAAATAATTTTACGCCATCGTGCTTGTCTGCTCAAAACGTTTTGCCTCATATTAGTGTTGACCAGGTCAGGTCAACTTACAAATGTGACCTCAGGTCAAGGTCAAGTGGTGATGACCCAAGTAGGTCATGTTGCATATGGGAAGACGTGTCGCGACGAGATAAACACATTGGTGTCGGTTTCACTTTTCTATCGTCATTATGTCGAGAGTTATTGACAAAACTGTTCGTGACCTCGGATGACCTCGGCTGACCCTGTAGGATCACTGAACAAAAATGACACCTAGGTCATCAAGAATGTTCTATAATAACATGATCCAGAAGGAATTAGACTGCTAGCTTGCGTCTCCTTGGAATAGGAAGCATTTGAATATTTCCCCTTAGACTTATAATGGGGAGGTCACGAAATTAAACTGACCTTAGGTCGCTGATATATATTAAAAATCCAAGATAAACGAATTGTAGATATATGTGACCTTATGAAATCCTGTAAGTGTAAAACCGATCATCCCAAAACTGTGACTGTGGTACGATCACAAGTTTTTGGGAGGTGGGGTCACGTGACCTGGTCTGGTGACTCGACCTAAGATGACCCGATGATTTTTCAAACATAATGTGGACAATGGATGCACAAACAGCTGTGCCAAAAATGGCGGCGCTGCGCGTCGCTGTTTTTCCGCTATCCGCGAAAAACCTGAGGAGTGTCTAACCCCCGGCATGGCGCTGGTTAAAATATAGGGATGATGTGAGCATGCAGCCAGGTGTTAGGGTATTCATGTGAAATTAAAAAAAATGACCCAGCTGTGCTGGGATCATTTTTGTATGTGCCACTTTTGGTCGGGGCCACTCAAAACACTTTTAACACTCCTGTAAATCCATCTGTTTCATACCATTCACTTTCCACTCTTTAACCGTACCAAACTCTTCTGGCCAGTGTTCGCCATTGCTGCAGTGCTTGATTTAACATTAGTTGATGAAGCCACAAGTCATGCACCAAAATAATGAGTTTTAACTTTCTGGTCGTGTCAAGGTCATGTTTAGTTAGCGCTTCGAGTTCGGGTTTTCGTGCACTGCGATTTTCGCGCTCACCTCACAGGAGCACCTCGCGCGCTCACAGGATACCAGCGAAGTTACGCTGAACAGCTGTGACGACATGGTTTTCATCGGATAGCTGGCTGTTGTTCGGCACAGTACCGCGACGAATTGTAAAACGTAACGAACGAGTGTGTTTACTGAAGCAAAACGCAGTAATTGTCAGAAGCAATCATCTTTCTAGTCGGTCATGATAACTTATCGACAAGCAGTGGAAAACACTCAAAATTACGGTATTACCAACTGAGTGGCAAATTTTCTATGGTACTGTATTGTTATGCTATAGCTGTGAAAATGTGAAAATGCAAAGGAAAAGAAGAGTCAAGATTGAGAGAATATTTATAATATTTATATTCCATGGGTTCTATTGGGCGAAATAAATCATTATCTAAGCGTGAAACTTTTGACTTTCGAATATCTCCGGGATAAAGTAATTTGCAAAAGGCATCCCTGTTATGTTCACACATTGGCCAACGGCTAAGGAGATTGCGACACGGTAGTTCATTAGCTTGCAAACACACGCAGCTTGCTACCAGAATTGAATGCGCTGTCCCTGCTGCCACTGTTACGATATTGCCTATAAAACTACTCGGGTATAGCGTCATCTATCTGAGCTGGACAGAGTTAATCAAGGCATGCACCACCAATTGAATACTGAGTAGGCGGTACGCAAGTGGTGGCGCGTCCATTAAGACACTTTAGGCAGTGCCTAACCAAAGTCCAGACCCTATTCTTGCACTGTTTTGTAAGAGTTTCGTTGTCTAAAATCATAGGAAAATACTACAGAAAGTTTTCCTGACATACATCTTTTACGTTAAAATGGCAACAAATTGACTATGCAGAGTAAGACTGCGTAATAATATTTGCATTATTACATGCACGTGCTTATGATACAGTTTTAACTTAGCTGCATTCGTGCTTGGTTTTCCGTATCAAAAACAAAGGCTGCCAAAGCGGCGAAAACTTGGGCACTAAGGCATGCCTAAGCCAGCTTAAGACAAAGTGTATGGCTAAAAGGTTTGGCTAGGACCAGTATATCGCCAATATTTTTTGGCAGAAATTGTAATTGTATGCCAATTGATATGGCCTCATGATGCACCATTTGCGCTTAAAGCGGCGCAAGCAAATCCTCGTGCTCATCGTGCGTGGAGATGCGAGTTGGCGGCGCCTACATCTTGCTCGTTTCGTGCTTGTTTTAGTCGCTTAACCCGCGAGTCACTGTTTTTGTTTTTTAGCCACCCCCGTAGGAATATTAGGAATATCTCAACAACTAATGCAGATATCGACGCCAAACTTTCAGTACCTTTCTGAGAATCATTTGTACAACTTTTAAGCAAACATGAAGCAATTTCGCCAGAGTGTTTTTGAGATATAGTGAATTTAGTGACGTCACTAAACACGATTTTGACACCAAAATCAGCTAAACTTTGCCAGGCCGTAGAAATGCTGCATTTGAATAAAAATGCAATAAAAACGCTAAAAGGTATAATATTGCAAGGGCTACAAACGAGCTATCTCGAAATTGAGAAAATTTTGGTTTTTGACCAAAAACAAATGTTTTTAAATGCCCACAAAATCACATTTTTCAAAGATATTAAAAAACGGAATATATGTCAGATAACCACATATGGGCAACTACCATGCCAAATTTCGAAATTATATCATCTTTTGTGACTGACATGGCATATAAAGTATGGGTAAATCATGACGTCATATTTTGAAATTGCGTTTTTTGGCTTGTATTGACCAGATACAGACAAATAACTGCCAGCACTGTATTTTTTAGATAAAACTGATATAGAAACATCCTTTTTTCATTTCGATTTATCAATTTCAAATTTTGACCTGCAGTGACTTGAACTTGACCTGAACTTGACACTAACTTCACGTAAATGAAGTCAGGTGGTAAAATGACTATCGCTATCGAATTCTACGCGTAAAAGGATCCATAAAACATGTGCTGCATGACTTTCGTAGATATTTTGTATGATGTGACCTTTTGTGACGTGACCTTGACCTTGATCTTTTCCAACAATCTCACTTTAGCTCATGTGGGATATTTATCATACCTTTGACAGCACTTTGGGTGATTATAGGCGCAATCGAAGGCCATGGATGGCAAGTATTGTCCATAAACTCAAATACCTCGATTTTGACGTTTGACTTGACCGTGACCTGACATGTAACCTTAATTTGACATTTCTAAGTGTGCGTTAGGTTTATCTCATTGAGCGCTTTCGAATGCCGCCTTGCGCGTCCCGCTGCGATCATTGGTTCTGAAGATACCAGGGGGGCTACCCCAGTGAGTCTTGTTACAGAATATACCCCAGTGACTGTCGGGTTAACGCTCCCCCCCCCCCCCCCCCCCCCCCACCCCAGTGAGTCGTGTTACAGAATATACCCAGTGACTGCCGGGTTAAAGGAAATAGTTCACCTTTAAAAAAATATCAGAAATGATTGAGAGAAGCTAGAAATGAATTATCATGTTACTAGTAAGCCACTTCAAACAATTTGACTCGACGTTGCCGGGTTTATCCAAGCACAGCGAGTGATTCATGCGTATTCACCCCTCACGTTCGAGTTGGGGCTTTCGGGTATTCTGACTACCAGGCATGCTTACACACAAAAAAAATCATCCTATCCGCATTTCGAAGTCTGCATACACTCTGAGCGCAGAAGTTTAAACCGTGGACATCGGGTACTTAAACTGACTCGTGGTCAGGGAGTAACAACTACCCTTAAGATCAGGACCATATATCCGGTGCACGCGGACAAGACAAATAATGACACTATACCGGCGGGTATTCCATCTTTTGCACCGTGCTTATAACTCGGCACAGGCGGGTATTTGTCGTAATCGAAGGCTTTGGATGGAAAGTATGGCCCATAAACTCAAATGCGTCGCTGTTGACCTTTGACCTGGCCGTGACCTGACATTTTACCTCACTTTGGCATTTTGGAGTATGCTTTATATTCGTCTCAGTGAGAGCTTTCGAATGCCGCCTTGCGCGTCTCGCTGCTGCGATCATTGGTTCGGAAGATACCCCACACACACACACACACACACACACACACACACACACACACACACACACACACACACACACACGCCCACAGTCAATGGGGTTCTGTTTAGACCCCAGTCAATGCCGGGTTAAAGGCGGTGAACTTCCAACTGAGTTTACATCAAATAGTTTACGTGAAATTTAAAGTTTTCAGAGTATCGTTGTTTTCTAGTGGTCTCAGAAATTAAAGACAAAAGTGATCCAGTTTAGAGCTTACTAAAAAAAAAATGCGCGCAAAAGTGGGCATGCACCAAGATTATGTTGGCCACAGTGCTAGGCAAGCACCTTTTTTTCGAGGCAAGCACTTGGTCATAATGACCTAGCAATGACCTAACAAAATTTTACCATTGAATCGTAATGAGCTAGCAACACTTGTCATGAATTAATTAGAGTCTGAGTTCGCCAGAACGTTGCCCTGAGCAGTGTCGCTCCCTGAGGTCCCGGGCAGGTACAGCACATCACAGTTGTGTATCAAATATTGGAAAGTCGCGCTGCTATAAGCCGAATAGCGAAAGTGCAAAGTAACGAAAGTTGTGTTCACTACCTTGCCAGTTCAAGCCAATTTTAGGGCATGTAGCAGCTGCGTTTTATATAATTAAACAATGTATGTACCTGCGAAATACTGGTCTGAAACAGACCTTAGCCAGGGGGCACGATACGCGACCGAGGCGCCATCTCGTGACGCGACCCTAGCGCCATCTCTAGCGATACAGATAGTCCCGCCCTTCCGCAGGGACTCCGCCACGCCTTTGAAATGGGGCGGGGGGGGTCGAGGGAAGCCGAGTGGTCGCCGTCAGCGAAAAGTTGTTGACCGCAAGGGCTCCGCCACAGGTTTGAAGTTGGGGGGGGGGGGGGCGTGGATTCATGAGCTCAACGAGATTTAGGGCTGAGTACATGGGATATGGTGGGAACCGGCCTCTACACCTGACCGGGCCCCTGATACACGCCTTTGCGAGCACCGGGCCCTGCCTCCATAGGGCCTGACCGAAGACCGGGCTCCTGTCAGGAACGGGCCCGTACTATCAATAATTTGTAAAGACCGGGCCCTCGTCCTGACCGGGCCCCATATCACGATTTTGTCAGCACCGGGTCCCTGCCTCGATCGGGCCTGATCAAGACCGGGCCCCTACCAGGAACGGGCCCGTGTCACCAGAACGTGCCCGTATCAAGAATGTGCAAGGACCGTGCCCTGTTGTGACGGGGCCCTCGTCCTGACCAGGCCCCGTATCACGCCTTTGCCAGTACGGGCCCCTGCCTCGATCGGACCTGACCAAGACCGGACCCCCACCAGAAAGTATCAAGAATATACAAGGACCTGGCCCTGTTGTGACCGGGTCCTGGTCCTGACCGGACCCTCGTCCTTACCGGGCTCCATATCACGCCTTTGCCAGCACCGGGCCCCTTCCTCGATCGGGCCTGACCAAGACCGGGCCCCTACCAGAAACGGGCCAGCATCAAGTATATGCAAGGACCGGGCCCTCGTCCTGACCGGGCCCCATATCACGCCTTTGCACACCATATCAGCACCGGGCCCTTGCCTCGATCAGGCCTAACCAAGACCGGACCCCTGCCTGGTATGGGCCAGATAACGGGTCCTTTTGATGCGTGCCCTCAGAAATGTCGGGGGGTCAGCTGACCCTCCCCCCCCCCCCTCCACCCTGCGTGCGCCACTGCCAACTTGCCTCGGAATACTCCCGCTACTTGCTGTGTCAGTGGTACCTAGAGACATGGGCGTCGCCACCGGGGGGGGGGGGGGGGGGGGGGGCTGGGGGCGCACTCCCCCGCCACACCAGGATCGCTCCGGCCGGAGTTCGTCCCCCCCCCCCCCCCCCCCAGATTCGCAGGATTTTAACATTAGCCCAATGGGACTGACCCCCAAATCCATGGCTGCCCCCACCCACACACTCAAAATTTTGTGGCGACGCCACTGCCTAGAGAGGTGACTTGTTGACTAAGTTAGCGTACTTTCCGCTTCTAAAAAAGTTGAGCGACTTATACATGCGCATTACTGTTAAGTTTGCTGTGGCATGGCTGTTAATTAACCACAGTCCACACAGGCACGTAGCTAGGATTTCGTCCAGGGGGGGGGGGGGGCGGCGACTCGGAAGGGCCCCTTCCCGAGCGTTGAAAGGGCCAAACAAAACGGAGGAAAAACACGTTACAAGGATGGAGAATGCAGTTTGGCAGGCATGGAATGAGCCATGCCAACATTTAGGAGCTGGAGTTAGTAAACTGAGGGGTCTGTCATTTCAACTTTGGAACCAGCGACACCAGTTTGGAATCAGCTATAGCAACTTCGAATATACTAAAGGAATTGCGCCGTGGAGCTGCGTGAAAATGTTGAATCTTATGCGCTGGATACGCATTTTGTCCTTTATGACCTCTAAACAATTTTTGTTTGCGTTTTAACAATTTTGTGCAGTAAAAAAGTGATAAAGCGAACTATTTTGCCCAATTATATAGGAAAGTAGCAGCATATAAACCAAACATAAATGCGCCGCGAAACGATGCGAATTAATAATTCTGTTTTAACCCGTATACAATTGAATGTTTATTGCAATTGCGCTGCGGGGCGACGCGAAAATTTATATTTTATTCCCTGGATAACTGTATTCTTACTGTTGAAGGTGCTTGAGGTGTGTACTGTTTGAGGTGCTTGAAATTTGTGGGCAGTGTCATGTGCTCAAAGTTGGGGGGACAAAAGACACTGTGCCCCCCCCCCCCCCCAACTTTGAAGTTGGGGGGGACATGTCCCCCCGTTCCCCCGGTGGCGGAGCCCATGGTTGACCGGGAAGAGCGTTAGCGAAAAATTGTTGCTCGGGGGGGGGGCGTTAGTGAAAAGTTGGAGCGTCAGCGAAAAGTTGTTAAACGGGGGGATGGAGCATCAGCGAGAGCTTATTGAACGGGAGAGGTAACAGATAATAAGAACAACTGAACACTGATTTCTAGTTGTTTGTCAGTGAAAAGTGGGGGGGGATAATCCTCCTTGCTCAAAATTGGGGTGGGGTCACGTTCCCTGCCCCCCCCCCCCCCCCCCCCCCCCCCTTCGTGGTGGAACCCCGCCCCTCCGTGCAATATCGTTTCAACTTGGATGATTATCAGGCATAATAGTGGCATGGGTGCACCCTGTGCCTTGAACTGAGGTTCGATTTTTCCTAGCGGGACCCCTGATCTTAGGTTCGATCCAGTCCCAGCCAGTGAATCGTATTAAATTCGGCTTTCTTGCGCTTTAAAAAGTAATTTAAACCAAACTCCCGACACAAAGTGGTGCATCGAGCCGCCGCGACCCTGGCCACCACGAATGTCCAGCTCCTTCCTCTGCTTTAGTGGCTCGTTCTCACCTGGCTCTAGTACAGGCCTCCGGTACAGCATCGCTCATAAGGAGTAGGTAATGCTGTTCCTGGGCTGGTAGAGCCCGCTGGAACTGGAAGCCTAGAACTGGAAGCCGCTCACAGCACAAAA